>JAMKCH010015992.1:0-42125 GCA_023653785.1 Ophioderma brevispina
TCTAGCGTGATTGTTTGTAATCTCCGTCGGCTCGATCATCGTATACTCACCTTTTTTTTTCTTTTGGGCAAAAAAATATTACATGAAATGAGGGCGCTATTTATGTTTGAGAACAGGACACAAATAAGATATATCTTATTTGTCAGGTTTGAGGATACAAAAAAACGCCGGACTGTTTTGGCGGCAGTTTCACTTTGGATCGTGCAGTCGCCGGCTTTAGTGCACGTACTCGGATTCGATGCGGGCCGTTCGCGGATTGGCTCTTTCTTCGGAAGTGGAAAGTTGTTTCTGGATTTATGCTAGCCAAAAACCACAGTCACTTGATTTTGATACCTCGACCCTACAGTTCTCAGAGTTCCTAGCGTTACTGGGGTTGATTGAGAATAAACCTCTGTTCCAGTGGGAGCACTTCGACGAGATTTTTACCTCCTCTTACTTAAGAAAATCTAAGGATGGATTCCTCAATTCTGACCAACTTTTCATCACTTACCTTAACCCGCTAGAAAGCAAACATTTCACAGCTGGGTCACTTTCCTCGATGATCTCTGACGCTTGTAAAGTGAAAGCATCGTCACTGGTCAGTAACATCGCAATTAACGCATGCTTATGACATTTGAAGTTAGGCAACATCTCGGGTTTTTTCACTTAGGAGTTAACATTATGGATTATGGGAAAGCAAAGCAGGATGGAGGATGGCATACAACGTTCCCAAATGTTGTATGAAAGACGTCCTAGAGTTTAAAATTGTGACAAACCATCCTGTCAGCAAGCAGCCAGAGTAGAGGAGGGATGCTAGGCATTCTTACCATTATGATCATAAGGTGAGGAATGCCGGTATATATTTATACAATTGTAAGCTTCGCAAGAGGTTTGCTTATATGTTAGCATGATCTATGTATATGAGTACATGGGGCAAAATTATTTCGCTTCCATAGAATTCACATGGCGTGAAACCCCCGTAGCAACTGAGACTACCGGCTCAACTTCCTCCACCTAGTGACCAGTGTGGCAGTCATGCACTAGTTGGATCATTTCGTCATGTATAAAATGGATATATAAAATTAATTATAATATAAAATTAGCATATACTCACCAGAAATTTGTGCGATTTTCTATTTTTACATGTATACTGACGATGATGCAACTAGTAACCCTCATCCAGCCCCTTCCCCGCAAGTGGAAGCCTGGGGGAAGGTACAAAAATGAGCAAAGGATCATGGATGCCAGTGGCGGTAGTGATGGGCGTACCGATGCTAGCGTGGGACCGCTACTAGGCATGGGCGCACCGAAATTTTTAATGTGCATAAGGGGTGTCTGATGGCTTTTTTGAGCACAAAAAAATGCACTAGTTGGATCATTCGTAAGATACATGTATAAATAGAACAATCTCACAATTTTGGTGAGTATAGTTGGTGCACCTCATGTGACCTTGGTGACATCATGGACCTTGGTGACTCATGTGACCTTGGTGATCTCATGGCCTGGTGACTCAGTGACCTTCTCTAATTCATAACATGATGGCAGACAACATGTGCGTTCGGTGAAACGCTGCTTGAATTAATATAGTTCTGATGAATTTAATACAGTTCTCAAACATTACAATGTAAGTTACCATACTTTGTGTACTATATGTTTAATTTTGACAGGTTCAGTGAAATGGATTGTTATTCCTAGTTTTAGCATGTTGTATCTTTTTTCCTAATCGGATATCATGGAGGTTTGTAGTGTGAGGTGTGCATTTAAGGGGAGGTAATTTGCATTTCTAATGCCAGAATTCACGTTTCTACTTAAAATTTCACCCCAGAAAAAGTTTTTTTTTTTTTTTTAATTCTTTTACTTTTTTGTCGGTTGTTACTCATTTGTCCTCCAAACGTAGTTAGATCTTGAACGCTGTCATATGCATGCGAAGCGTGGCAAAAAAAGTTGGCCATTTAGAACATAAAAAAATTTGTTAAAGTAATTCAAATTAAAACGAACTGTGTGAAAAGCCCATGGAATTTACATTAACTCATTGTAAAAATTGAGGGTTCTTTTGATGAAAAAACAACATGACAGGTGTCAACATTGACAAGCATTGATGGGCATAAACAAGCGTCATACCCAAAATACTATGAAATGAAATACTCTGTAATAAAATAATCACATTAAAAAAAATATTATATTTGTTTTAAAAAAAAAACATGAGGCATTAGCCAATGGTTTTTGTGGTCGGAAAAGCTTAAAAAACATGCACTTAAAATGTTGAACTGAAGTCCCATATAGATATCATATACTGCTCTTCCCCATCTGATCATAGCTCAATTGGTAGAGCATCAGAGTATAAACCGAAGAGTCAAGGTTCAAATCCTGGATGGTCAGTGAATTTTCACTACTTATTATTCGTCCACAAGTCATTGGTATTTGGCTTGTGGTGGTGTCAGAATTTATTCAACGAGTAAGCTGATCCAGGGCCGCGTGTATCCATGATCGGACGCTTCTAAACCATGGCCTGTCACTACTGTCATATTTAGGTGTGGTGTGGTAGAAAGTATAACAATTCTTCATGTAATGTAATGCGTTGCTCAGATTAGCAGTTGGCAGAATACAAATTATTTATATAGACCGCTGAATATGTACAAGTCATTGAATGATTCTGAAAACACAAGTTCTGTTTGGTATTTTTCAAGACAAATATAAAGTAAATTTAAATACTACCAAATGCATGTTCGTAGATCTGTACTGTTGGAAATCTTCACCGCTTCTTTTGCACCAGAAAGCTCCCAGTAAGCTATGGTCCTTGTGTTTGTGTCATGTCAGTCTTCCGAAACTTCCATTTGGCAAAGAGGCAGGAAGCTTAGTCAATATAAAGATCCAAACTTCATATAAGGTTTAAGATTTTTGCGGGAAGTTGTAATTTTAAGCATGTTGTGGTATGTGCAATGTGTGTTGGTGTGTGTTGTAATTTGTGTCAGTCAGGGTGTGTGTGTGTGTTGTGCGAGTGTGTGTGTGTTGTGTCAGTCTGTAATACAATGTGTGGGAGTTTGTTTATGTGTGAGCATGTCAGTGAGTGTTGTTTTGTTATGGGGGCATTCCTGTGTAATTATATGCTATAAAACTTTTGAGGCCCAAACACAAAATTATAATTTCAAACCACAGTCCTGGAAAGGTTTTTGGGGCTGCCAGTTGTAGATGGCAGGACCACTTAGCAATTTGTTGTGCGTGTGTATGTATGGCTGTGTATGTGTGTGTGTCATTAATTGTATTTTTTTGAATTGACCTCAATTGAAAAGTTTGAAGTTCAATTGGAACCAAAACTGTGTCATAGGTGCACCATGGGATCCTAATATGTGATAAGGTCAAAGGTCATTGTCAAGGTCCAAAGGTCATGTGAGGTAAAGTTGTTAAGATAGGCTGGCGGGCCCACAGCTTATATTCTTGCAAAAATATAGGTGTATTTATCCTCGGGAACTGTACCCAATAATTTAATTGAGATTTAAATTACTTAGTTTCCAGGTAGACAAGGATGTATATATTTATTAATCTTCCCTGGAGTGGCCAGGCACGATAGGTTGAAAAAAAACCCCATGGGCGCTTGGCCGGATTCGAACCGGCGACCTTCGTATCATGCACGAAGCTCTAACAGACTGAGCTATCAAGCAGGGTTGTATAGAAGAGCTGATAGATTCATCTATAGTGTTAGGTGTGAAAGGTGTCCTTCGCTTCCTAGCGGAGAGAATCAGAACTGTATATATAACATTACGATTAAATTGTGTTTTGAGATTTTAAATTACTTAGTTCTCCAGGTAGAACAAGGATGAATATTTTAATCTTTCCCTGGAGGATGGCCAGCGCACGATAGTGTTGAAAAAAAAAAACAAATGGGCGCTTGGCAGGATTCGAACCGGTGACCTTCGATTACCTGCCCGACGCTATAACGACTGAGCTATAAGCAGGGTGGTAGATGAGCGATAGATATCATCACTAGGTGTTAGGTTCGAAAGGTGTCTTCGCTTTCATAGCGGATAGAATCAGAACTTGTATATTTAATATACGATTAAATTTGTTTTGAGATTAATACTTAGTTCTCCAGGTAGACAAGGAATGTATATATTTATTAATGCATTTCCCTGGAGATGGCCAGCGCACGATAGTGTTGAAAAAAAACCCCATGGGCGATTGGCCGGATTCGAAAGGAGACCTTAGTAATTTAATGCACGACGCTCTAACCGACTGAGCTATCAAGCAGGGTTGGTGAAGGAGCGATAGATATCATCTATATGTTAGGTTCGAAAGCTTGATAGCTCAGTCGGTTAGAGGTCGATGATGTAATACGAAGGTCGCCGGGTTCGAATCCGGCCAAGCGCCCACATGTGGGTTTTTTTTTTTCAACACTATCGTGCGCTGGCCATCTCCAGGGAAGATAATAAATATATAAATTCATTTAATTGATTTGCGGATATGGAAGCGGACGCATTTGTTTTATGTCCTCGGTAGTACAGACGATACAAGTTTGTGCGTTCTGGGGTTTTTTGGGGTGTGTTTATAAGGGTGTGGGTTGGAGGGCACTTTCCACGATTCATATAGAATCACACAAATAGTAGCTGAAGGGGGCCCTCTACATGACTTAATGGTGTTCATAGGACTAGGTTCAATGCAGTACTGCTAAAGTGGAAATATTCGTGCCTCATTAATTTTCGCGCTTTTTGGCATTTATGAGACACACGAAATTAAGAACGTGCAAAATTTTGTATTTTGTGTGGAAGTGATTCAGGGTAGCTGAAAAAAAGAAAATTAAAATACAAGTGAAAATGCTTAAAATTGCAGGAGCGCGAAAAAAATTACACAGTAACCCTATAGTTGTTGACAGGTTTTATTGAAAGCTAATCAATAAATGGTTTCTAAAAAAGTCTAAATCTAATATATATACAACCTTCATAAACATTTCTTACAACTGTGCAAACTTGCATGTAAAAGTTCCAGTGAGGCCCCACAAAAGAAGAAAATGTCAAAATAAACATAATAATAATAATAATAAGAAAAACCCAGCTAAACTGTATGCACTTTTTGTGGCCGCCAGCTTTCGCTGGGGACCACTTAGCAATCCGTGTGCGGTTGTTGTGTGGATGTGTGTGTGCTGTCACTAAACTGTTAAGTTTGTTTTAAAAGTTGACCTCAAATTGAAAGTTGACGTTCAATTGGATCCAAAATTCTGTAATAGGTGCACCATGGGATCCTCATATGTTGATGAGGTCAAAGGTCATGTGCCAAGGTCAAAGGTCATGGAGCGACCCACAGCTTATATTCTTTGGATATAGCGAGCGGAAAGCCGAGAACCGCGAAATTCTAGTTGATTTTGAGTTGAAAAGGGCTGTGCAAAATGCAGAGGGTGTCACCCAATTAATGCTTGATTTTAAGGGCAGTCACTTGAGGTAATATAATTTATGGTTTTGTAATCCTCTGTTATTTTACAGCACAGGATATTGCTTGACCGGAATAATTTAATTAAGATGTGCCAGGATGAAACTTCAGGCCATGATAACTCATAGTAAGGTGCGGCGTAAGCCTGAATTTTGGTAACCTCGCGTGTTATAAAGTGTCATTTCCTGTCTAAATAAAGAAACATTTGAGTGAAGGTGCATTCGTAAGTTTGAGCATCTCTCTGCTTCTCCCGCTTGCAGATCGTTAGACATGAGACAACCGGAATTCCATTTGAATGGATGTTGCCTTTCGGTAAGACTCATAGCCATTGCATGCATCGCATCCCCAAATCACCTGAATCTTAAATGATGTTGTGAGCATAGCAAACAAAAAAAGGTGGGGTTGTTTGGTGAAAAGATCAAACATTTGGTAAAAAAGTCCACTTGGTGCCAAATTTGCCCTTGCCAGGGAAAAAAATCTCTACCTTCGGGAAAATGTCCACTAGGGCAAAGATCTACACCAAAGCCAAAGCTTTGGAGGAAAAGAAACACCCTGGTTCACGTTATGAGCTGACACAACTATTCATTGAAGAACTGTGGAGGTATTGACAGATTGTTGTAACATACTATTCGGATATATGACATGAAAACAAATTAAGTTAGACAATATTTCAAATTCTTTTAATGTAAACTGAACCTTGCAAGATTGTGTAGTCATATGCATACATGATCAAATCTAAGATTTTTGGCCCCTGCCCACCAAATTTCGTCTGTGTGAGTTTATGTTATAATCGAGATGAGCAAGGGATGGGCCGCATAGTTCATTAATTCCATTTACAGACTAAACTGATACTCAATGAACTTCACATGGCAAGGTGATAGAACATGATGAGTTAATATGCTGTCTACTTTCGGGATAGGTTATGAATTATCAATGAGCTCATTGCATATTTTCAATAAAATATGTTAAACCACAGTTGTGAGGCCATCTTAAATATGTACGCATAATTCTTGTTGAGAGTATCTATATAGGCAAGCCAAATTTCACTCACAAAAAACTTGAAATGCTTTAAAGACACTATCATGTGATTTATCAAAGAGGTCAAAATATTAAAAATTTGCAGGAATAGCTTAAAATAAAGTGAAAGAATAGCCTGTACCATTCTCATATGTTACCTTTTACAACTGAAGAATTGACCAAAAACAAGACCACGGCAGTTTTCAGATATCGAAGTCGGCTAATTAGCAGGATTTTTTTGTAAAGAGTACTTTTGGAGGCAGCACAGCAGTTTGACCCCCATGCACATTGTTTCTTACTTATTTTTAGAACAATTTTAAAGAGCCACAATGGCCAAAAAAATATGCAGACCTAATGAACTAGACCCTTATGACATTACTTCACAAGTTTGGAAAACACATGTTGGAAACAATTTTGGTGCTTATATGGTGTAAAAAAAGGGAAAAGGAACTAATATTTTTTCCTTGTGAGCTTCACTTCTCAACCAAGGATGACATTACTGGCCAGCATTTTATCAAACTTGGAAATATGCAAGTTATCAGCTTACAGACCATTGCTATTGTATTGTGCTAATCCTGGCTAATTATTTTTTTTTTATTTTGTGGGGCCATTATTGGCCTTTGAAGCAGTGGTGACAAACAATTTTGACAACTGCTGCAAGTGGATACGTCAAAACTTATTTACCTTTGAATAAAAATCGGAAACAATCCATTGGGGGAAATCTTGCCATATAAGCCTAACAAGGTAATATTTTGAATATTATAGCACCCTCTATCTATGGCCCATTCTCCCATAGAAAGACTTGTAAAACAAGATTTAAAGAAAAGACTTTGCCCAGAATGAATATACATTATATCCAAATCATTGGTCAAAAACTGGTCGCTGTTTGATATTTTATGTTTTATTCTGGTTTTATCATATAAATATACTTTCAAACAGCTGTGGCAGCTGTTGGCAAGGTCACCCAAGTACAATTATTCACTGCGAAATAGTTGATGGTTTTTTGGCATGAGCTCAGTTGCAGAATTACAATAGGCAAACGACCTTGCCGTTGCCCACATTCCCTGCACATATGAGAATTAATTTCTGTGAGCCAGCAAGTGTAAGGTTACACATTACTGTGGTATTTGCTTTCATAGAAAACAGATATAGTAGTTTGAGACATGTAGGGGCAATGTAATTAATGATTTGGGATGCTTAAAATTTATTGGATTGCATAACTTCAGAGACAGAGGTTTTTGTTTTTCCATCGAAGATGGTATAAATTCGGGGTGGATAAAAGCCACAACATTGCAAGGTACTCAAGCATATGTGCCGCAAGCAAATGATTGGAGAATATCAAGTCATGCCACAGAGGTGGGTGTGTGTCTCATGTAGAAGTACAAAGTCCACTGGTTCAATTAGTTTACGAATTATGGACATGGTATTTGCTACTAGGAAATGCATTTACATTTCCTAAGCATCTAGAAACCAAAACTTTGATTGGATGACAGCCCACCCTTCGCAGTGGATAATTCTCCAGTTCATTGACAACATAATGGGAGTCTGACCCATGGTTTTTGAGAGTACCAGTATATGTAACAATGCCCAGATAACACAAGCGTTGATTTAAACCTGCTTCTGTGAGTTTGAAGTTTGTAATCTCGGTGCAATGGGCTGTGGTAAAAACATTAGGATCTATTGATTGATAAACCTACTACATTGTTGCAACATTGATGAACAGTCTAACAAACTCAGACTGTATAAATTAAACAAAATGAAATACTAACCCTTTCACGAGATATTTTGTGACTGAATGATGAAACAGGGGACAGGCGGCTTTCTTGGAAATGGGGCAAATTGGCCACAGTACAGTTAAAAGTGCTGGGGTGGGGAGGGGCACTACGTATCGGAAATGGAATGTGAAGGGCTGCCATCCAAAACCCAGGGGCAATCGGTTACAGGAGACTGAAAAAAGTCGTGGTCTTTGGGTGATTTCACAATTAATGGTTGATGCATGCGTAAGGTTGATGTCTGACATATATACTGTGGTTATATAACTCGCTTCTAATTAAATAGGAGGGGTTTCTTGATCTTAAGTAATAACACTTACATATTAATACTAACATCTTGTAAGGCGATGGTTGTCTTTTTAAAAGAACTATTATTGTTTGCTAAGTTATGAGAAAACTCCGGACATTTCCTGATGCTGTTGGGCAAAGTCTGCCACGTCTCTATTTAGAGGCAGTATTACCCTAACCAGTCTTAAATAAGAATATTTTGTATTTTTAGGCAATTATGCTCTAGCCATGTGCAGGCCGATATCAAAATAGGTCTTGTTGATTGAACAGGAACTGATTACTGTAAATGGGGAAAACACTCATCTAAAAAACTGACTCAAAGTAGCGTACAGTTGCAGTAGACCTTAACTCCATGAGTGCTATACCTGGCGATTGGAAACAATGGGGAGAAAAAAGGTTTTTTTTTTAAGCCAATCAGCACCATTCAGGCGGTGGGGGGCCAAGCCTCAGTCAATTATACAATTCCGCAAAAATGTCAAAAGAAATTACAAGCAATACGGAATTCAAACCAAAACACAATTTTGTACTTTGATTTGGGTCGGTCATGGGTGTTCCCATGACCTACAACGACCTCGTCCTCGTTCGTTACTTAATACAAAAAAATTCAGAAATACTCCAACGGTTGGAATAAGAAAGAATTCCTTGACAACATATAAACATCAGATTGTCTAAGATTTTTTGTATTCGCTTTTACGTGTTAAACCAATGGCAATGTCTGAAATTGGGATTTCTTGGCTGCTCTCGCTCCCGGAAGCAACATGGTCAGATATGTGGTAGGCTGAAGAGGCTAGAGCTTTGAATATCTTTAAGCTGCATTGCAACTGGTTATTGTCATAATATGTGGTGTAATGTATACAATCAGGAATTCTGTTATGAAGGGCAGTCAGTGCAGGGTTATCATGGTTTAAATTTGGGTTTTTTCTTGGGTTTTTTCTTTTGATTTGGATGGTGGATTCATGTATGGCAGTGATAGGATCTGATATGAACTACAGTAATCAAAGATCGAGATGAAGACTCATTGGTTTGAGTATAATTTCCTTCTTGGCCATTGCACAACTCACGACGTTGCTTGTTTGCGTGGAGTGCAGCTGCATCTACGTACAACCCAGTGGAACGCTGTTTTAGCGGGGCAAGCCGCGTACTTACACTTGGCCAAGAAATTATTACTCCAACGTATTATTTTGACTTATTAGTACTTTTTATTAATCTTATCCTGGACAATGGCCAGTGCACACAAGTGTGGAAAAAAAAACCATCAGCAACTTGGCCAGATTCAATTACTAGCATGGCGCTCTGACCAACTGAGGCTCAAGCCAGGGTTGGTATATAGAAGCGATAATTTTAATATATAGATATTAAGTCCGAGAGGTGTCCATCGCTTTACTAGTATAGCATCAGAACGTTATATTTCCACATTATAGTCAATCAGGCTGTCAAACGACCAACATGCATTTTTTTCTTGACAACGAGAAGCACTAAATCGCTGCGACCTCCATAGTGTGCTGGTTGAAACACTCTGGAAAATGTCCTTGATTTGAGTCAAAATACCATGAATTCATTATAAATAATGTATTTTGGTTGCGGAATGTCCAAACTATCTGAGTTGGTCAATATTTGATTGAAAGTGGTATGTTTTTGGGAGTATAAACAGAATGATTAAAACGAAAGAATTTAAGTTTTGAAAAAGCGGTGTCTCTGGAGTACAGATCCCGACAAATTTTAAAGCATCCCAAATCACTAATTTAATTGTGCTCTACAAAAAAGTCTGTTTACGTATTACTCTATCGTTTACTAAAGCGAGCCCTCGAAGTGGATAACTAATTACTGGCATCAATCACGAAATTGAATTAAATCATATGCTATTAGCTACATGGCCTGAACTTTCATCGATTTGAACTGCGGGAATGTGGGACATAGCAAGGGCATTTGTCATTTGTACTTGTGAAAGCCCATGTACAATGACCCTGTCCAACAATTTTTTCATCACTGTTAACCAATAGACTGGGTGACCTGGCCGACTAACTGATTACCAAATACACATGACTTGATTTTAATAGCGGGAGAGCTGGTTCCTCTCCCCTCCCCCCCAAAAAAATCCTAGATTACATTAGAACACTTGAATGACATTGGGTTACTTCCAGGCAACTCCCAGAGGGGATTTTTCCCCTAAAAGGTGTCCTCAAAACAAGATAAAAAGTATACGGGTGGGTTAGTTAGGTGATCCTTTTCTAAGTGTTTTTCTCAGCCAAAGTCCAAATTTCTAACTTCATAAAATTGTTACAATGAAATACACTGTGCTCATAAAATTATCTAAAATGGCCTAATATGCATTTCCTATAGGTTGAATGAGCATCTACATGTTTTTGGTGATCCAAAGCCCCCCCCCCCCGGATTTATACCTCAAAGAATTTTGAGATTTTTACATCATCTGAACTGTTTACAACCCTTGCGTGATACAACTTATTCGCTCGTAATCAATACGCACCATCATAATCAATTGAAAGTTTGGGAAATCCTTTCTTGAGGATAATTAAGTGAAGTAATTAACAAAATAAATGTGCTAGGATCACTAAATGCACCTTTAAAATCACATTTATTTAAACTGTTACTTGAGTTGGCAGGTACCTGTTTCAAATATGGCTGTGACAATGCTTGACTTTGAAATCGGTTAAAAATTCCTGTGAGATTGTGCTCATCAGCTGAACTGGCACTTTATAAATGAAATCACTTAACCCGTATTGTGTATAGTCAATATGCTCCCATATGTAATGTATTAAGGATGTATGGATTTGTGTGAATCACAAATGATTGAATTGTTTTTTTTCATACATTTAAAAAAAAAAAATCTTGAACCCTCCTCTCTGAACTTATGGAAAAAAAGACCCCTGATCTGTTTTAGCCTTGCTGGTTTATTATGATCTTCTTTATGTTTGTACTTTCGTGATACTAGAACCTGGGAATTGAGCTTGATTTCCTATATTTGCATATTGGTGATGTGATTTGACTATATGTAATCTTTTTACAGTTTTACTTTTTGCAAATGATTATACCCAGATACTTATATTGTTCTAATAAAAAGCGCCTCAAGTGGCGGTGCCATTTTTTCTCAATTTGGGGCGTTTATTACGTCAAAAATGGAAAGTCAAAATCCCTGCAAAAATCACCTCCCCAGTTTATAAAAGATTACTTGGTTCCAGATATCGTTCACAGAAATCCACGTAACAGCACTTTGTACTTTGATGAAAGATTGATGACCAACAGTGATTATGATACTATTAACGACGGACAGTCCTGGCCATTAATCATGCGATTTTCGGAAGGCTTAACTCATTTTCTTGAATTGTTTTATTCAAAAACCGTAGGGGGGCTTTTTTATAATCAGTGGGCGTTTTAGGAACCAACACGTTCTGTCCAACACTAATTGGAACTGTAATTTTATTTCACCCCTTCCTTTTTATTCTGATGCGAGTATTAGAGTTTTTGTAATGGTGGCATGTGTCCTTATTTTGATGGTATTCTCCTATGTAATTAGACTGTCAGTCCAGAAGGTTTTATTCAAACAAACGAACTAACCACTATTCACACGGGAAATTCAGAGAAAAATATAACTTTTGGAAATATGAAAGACAGCCGGAGCCCTGTTGCTGCGTGTAACCCCAGGAGAGGGGTAAAGTTACTATGGGGGTCACACTGCTCTAAATCTAATGAAATATACTCCAAGTAATTCCTTGGGTACACAGAGTAAAAAATTCAATTGGATTATATTACATGTGTATGGTGCTTCCTTTCCAAGATATTTGGGAAAATAGGCTAAAGGTCATTTGTTTATTCAAGAAAGGTCAACGTTTGTAATACCAAGATTTCTTTGTAAAAAATATGAAAGAAATTATTTAATGTCACTGTATCAGTGGCTTTGATGACGCTAAGTACCACCCAAACTTAGATATACTGTAGGAGGCACAAGCCCCTACTAACCATGTAATCCATTCCTCCAGGGTCCTCCCCTGGGTCTGACAGGGGGTGGGAAATGTCAAAAAAGGTCAACATTTCACAAAAAAGGTAAACATTTTGCCATAACTTTTTTTTTCCAGATGAGCTAGAGTAGTCAAACTTAGGTATATTGTAGGAGGGGACAAGCCCCTACTAACCATGTAATCCATTCCTCCAGGGTCCTCCCCTTGGTCTGGCAGGGGGTGGGAAATGTCAAAAAAGGGTCAACATTTATATATTGTAGGAGGGGACAAGCCCCTGAAAGTGTTAGACCTATGCCTTTGATCAGCTCCTAGGCAACCGCCTAACTGCCCGATATGGAGTTTTGTTTAGGTTTGGGTCCAACAGTCCACTTAGCTTCAAGTGCCTTCCATGCAGGCAGACTGGCTTATGGACTTTTTTGGTCTCCACCTTCTTGCATCAAGTATAGACTATACATACACAATGTACACCCATATTATTCAAAAAAAAAAAAAAAAAAAAAAAAAAAAAAAAAAAAAAAAAAAAAAAAAAAAAGTAGTTGTTGTAAGGCGCTGTGTTCTCTGTAGAGTGCCATATGAATGCATTTTATTATTATTACTTTTTATTGTGGCTTTAACAAAAATTTTGCGTCCCCCGTCTCTGTCAGAAAACAATTTTGTGTCCTCCCTTCCATGTTTAAAAAAAATTCATGTCCCACCCCTGATTTCCTCCATTCCCCACTGGCATAAATAATGAACAATCCCTAGCATCAAAATTACAAAGATTTACCTAATGTAAAGGTGCATTTTGTGATTTCAACACCTTCTGTTTTACTCATTGTTACTAGATATCCATGAGAAAAGTTTATTCACAAAGTTTGAGTTGATCCTGATCTTGCGGTTTTGTGTTATGAGCAATTGCTTGTTTCCCACGGTCCCATAGCCACTGTATCCATTTCCAGACAGAAAATACAAAATTGCGAATTTCTTACAAATACGACCGAATTTGCACGTAAGATTAGGTACACATGGATTACTAAGGCTAACGGTTCAGATGACATGAAAATCTCAACTTTTTTTAGGTAAGTCTGGGGGGGGGGGAGGTTGTGGATAACGAAATGTCCCTTTAAAACTATGTTTACATGCACCACATTTCAAGATGATGCGGTCCTGATCATTGTTTTTTAGAAAGGAAAATTATGTTGATTGCTTGCAGTAAGTCCTCACTCCAACCCATATTGGTGTATCAAAGCTTCATTTCCAGCTCACTTACGAACTGTGGTTGGAATTTTTAGTGCCTTAAAATTCTTGTGGCACCCCATAGAACATGTGTCAGAATATAAGTGCCCATGGGTCCCTGAATTCTGATGTTTCTGGTGCCACTACTATTCTGCGCAGTGATTTTGAAAGTTAGACTTTGTTGCTGGTATTCTGAAAAGGAGACTAACTTTAGACCTGGGTTTAAACCAGGGTTAGTCTTACAAGAGGGGACCTTTTTTCCTTTCAAAATACTGTGAAAGGTAAATGTAACGGGTGAGAAAATTCCTCATGGATGGGCTGGAACAGCCCATCCATGAGGAATTTTCTCACCCGTTACAGCACACTTTTAGAGTATGTAGTAAGAAAAAAAAGTCCCCTCTTGTAGGACTAACCCTGGTTTAAACCCAGGTCTAAAGTTAGTCTCCCTTTCAGAATACCAACCTGTGGTGTCTGGCAGAATGGTTCACTATTTGTGACATTGTATCAACCTACCAGTGCCACACACAAGCACCCTCAGTTGCTTAAACTGTAAACCTAGAAAATATTTTACATCACACTTGCATCACAGCGTATTTGGAATGTGAACGGAAAAAAGAGGTAAGAAAGCACATTGAATATGGAAAGAAAGTCAAAAGTTGCAAGTAAAACTCAGATGATTTGGGCCCTAAAATATTTGGGTGGATGAAAAAGCGCATTTTTTGGTCATCCTCACCTTGATGAGTTGTACAGGAGCTATTATGTTCTGGAAATCCACATCTGAGACTTTGTCGTTAAAAAATGTGTGCATTGAGACCGCATATGCCCATCTGCACTTGACCTCTTAACAATCGTCGCTAGTAACTAAAGATGTTTGCGATTGGCCATTAGCAGAGGTCAATTGTACTTTGTTGCGTGCTACGCTCGGTGCAAACACTGTACTACTCTACTATCTGCGATTGGCGCAGGGTGACGCGTCTCAGATTTGATTCCAGACATAATGACACATGGTTTGAGAATTGCCTTGTTTAAATAAAATGTTAAAAACAAAGGGGGATACTTGCAATAAACTTAGTAAACATTAGCAAGATAAGAAATAATGTAGATCCCTCCTAAACAATCAGAAAAATTTTTTCAAACAGAGGGTGGTTTGAATCAATCCACAATGCATTGGCATTGTGCCTATACTGTACTATACACAAGTCAGTACTTAGAGTTTCAGAGTTTTACAAATCACAGACATTTCATTATCATGCAAAAACAAATCTTCCTTAATACTAATTTTTAAGCACTTTGTGGGCTAAAATGAGTATAGAAAGTCATGGTTTTATGTGCTAATACAGGATTGTAGGTGGACACATCTTTCTTGAAGTGAAATTTCCCAAAACTGTGTCACTGTGTGGTGCAATATACCCTTTGGGGGGTTTTCAAATAGTGGAATTGTAGTATCGAGTTCACTTAATATGTTTGAAATAAATATTCTTTGAAAATGCATTTTTAGACTGGAGTGGGCACTTGTGCCAAATTCCTGTAGCACCCACTTGTCTTAATTTCCTGCTGAGTGGAAGCCGGGAAGGTTGGGTGGAAGCAATGCTCCACCCCACAGGAATGACCAAAAATATGGTAGAGATTATTTCATATAGACGTCCCATATTCAAATTGAGGTATTGTTGGTGCTAAAAATTAGTATAGAAGTCAGGGGTTGTTTATTGCTTAGAACGAATTTTTAGTGGTATCCCATGATCTTATTGAAGTAAAATTCCCAAAACTGGTGCAGTTGGTGGGATGGACTAAATACACAACAAACATACAAGAAACCCTCTGGTTTTAAATAATGAAATCAGGGGGTAGTACATGCCAATCTAACACAAAGAAGCGAATTCACGGCATCAATTCCGGGTGCTAGTCTGTTTCAAATACTTAAAGGTAGGGAGGGCGCTCTTAAACGCATATCGACGGGTACACACAGGCTTTGACTAAAGACTAGGGCCCTGTTCACAGAATATTTAAATCTTATGACCGTTATTGGAAATGATACTTTTTGCAGCGGGTTATCCCTAACCCCGCGGATTTTTTTGAATTTAATAAATATTTTTTTCCCAATTGTCATGAGATTACTAAGATCTTTTGAACAAGGGTTTAATAGATGATTTTGTAATTCCTGGGACGCGAGACTCTTGCCATAGTAAAAAAAAAAAATGCACGTAGCAATCCACAAATTGTACCGTTTGGAAATCCCCAATGCCCAAATCGATCAGATCGTGTCCTACCACCCCTGGTGAAAGTGTAGTATCAGTTCACTTAAAGAGAATGAGGAGATTTCCATAAAGAAGCGCCCACCAATTTGTTTCGAACCTGGGTTTTTTTTTGACATATTGGGAATGCTTTCCAATGTAATTAGATCACATCTGAGGGAAAATAAGCCGAATACTCGTCTTTATGTATAATAGATGATTTAGTGTACTTTCTGTCGTGCACTACAGAAAGTCAAAGCACGGTGTTCTATGGAGACAATTACGATAGTCAGGCAGTTCAAAACAAGTTTGGCTGTTTTCTTTTGTACTTGTTTGTCCAACTAACCTTCGAATGTTCATGGTAGGTGGTTCTACAATCGATCCTGTGCAATTTGAGAGAAATTCGTATCCTAAAAAAATCCTTCCTCCTGTCAACTTTCAACAAGATGTTTTTGAATAATATTCTTTGAAACTGAGTTTCTTAAGGAACTGGATTGTGCCCTTGTTGCCAGAATTCTTTGTACTACCCCTGGTCTTAATTTCCTGCTGAGTGGAAGCATGCCTCCACCCACGCAGGAATGGCCAAAATATGGTTAGATGTTTCATAGCGAAGTCCCAAGGATGCAATGAGGTATTGCCCGTCAAGTGCTACTTGACAACACATACAGCACATTACGGAATCAATTGTATAACCGTCATTGCATCTTTGGGACTTCTATATGAAACATCTACAAAATATGAATACAGGAAATGTTTCACATAGGCAGCAGTAGTGTTTTGATATCGTGATGTGATGAAGACAACATGCATAACAGGGGGTAATGACTGATACATTTTCAACCTGGTTTGGCATGTTTTTCACCAGGTAGTATTTGTCAGTCTTTACAAGGAAAATTTTTCGCCATGGGAAAAAGCAACACACTGGACGCACGCTGACACAAACACCTCACGGCAGGCACGCACTCATGCGCACACATGGGTGCAAATACTTGGGTTTTGGACCCAGCATTGGCATTTTGAAACAATATTTGAAAATTGGGTTTGAAAAAAATAAAAAACTTAAAAAAAGCAAAAAATAAAAAAAAGACGGACTATAGCTGCAAATGCCGGACTACACAAGGATGTATTAAATTTAATAATCAAGTTCTTGTCCTGATATGGGTAATCAAATTCAATTGTATGCAGGCCGACGGCAATTGCCGTCGGTGCGCTAAACGCTGTTGCCCTGATGCCCCTAAAAATACCAAAAATCGAAACCCAGGGCATTTGGGCTACTGCTCAATCTGATGAAAAACATTAGGATGTCATTTTAAAAACATGTTCTCATTTTGATGATAATCAATGACTGAATACAAAGCAAGCCACACTTGTCTGCAAAAATTGATTTTCTGAGATGCAAAATTCGCAGGTGTCAGTCTAGGACTGTCGAAAAGGCAAGACCTGCGATAAAAAGGGGCACAGCAATCGACGCACACTACGGGTGCTGACATTTGATAATTTTTTTTTGTAGATCCTTCTACGGTATTATGGGCCCATGTAATTATGCCGAAGCGTACAAGACTTGAAACACTGGGTTTTGCTTTTTTGTGTAAAGTTTTATGGATTATTCAAATCAGCAGTACTGGAATTTATAGCTTTATTTTTTACAGCTATTTTTTTTTTTTTTAAAATTTGGCTTCCAAAATGGCCTTTTTGTTCAACACAATGTGTGACTGCTGCTGGCAATTCAAAACGGCATTTTTAATTTACCCTTTAAAAAACTGCCTTTCCCCCCATGGACCTTATTTTGCACCCGTGTTTTGGGATGTGACTGGTTCAATGTAATGATCCAATGTGTGTATGCAAGTGTGTGGTTTGCAACTCTCTGCATGGTGCCGCGTGGCGCCTGCATGCTAGGTACCGCAGGGGCAAAACCGGGGGCCTTCTCAGGGTTTGTTGGTTACTATGCTCAGATTTTGTGGATTCTAACACGGTCAATTTTCAGTAAAATATATATGCATAATGCACCAGTTTTTGATCAAGTTATACTAGTTTTTCATGAAATAATCCCCTAATGGGCCATGTGCATTGAAATTATACCCCTTGTGGGCCCTGTTTTTTTATATTGAAATACAGACGTACCTTAAAATAGCCAATATACAAGAAAACGATACTTGTGTTACTGTAAGAAAAATACACACTCCCGTCAGGTTATTTTTACTGATGTGCTTAATTAATTTCCCTAGAATCTCTGCCTTTCTGAGGGACACTACACTTGAAACAACATCACTCAGATCATGAGGTGTCATCAAATGTCCTTAATAATGACTGTACTTTCAACCGTCTTTTGAAGAATGGATCATGAGAGGTGTGTGTACATATCCAGAAGTCTATAATGCATGATAGTATATGAGTTTGTATGTTTTTCATTCACCTATTGGTACAAGGGCCAGGATAAGGTCCTTAAACAGTTCGGTCCGACTGCCTTTTCCGTCAATGTGCCCGTTCAGGCAACGGTGTTGCCGGGTACGGCACTGTTTCCCACAATGCAGTCCAAGCGGGGTAAATTTAAAGTTGGTAAGTTATCTAAATAATGCAATTTTAGATAGAAGTGAGTGCAAACAAAGTATTTCGTCGAATAATGTTTTAAATTAAATAAATATATAGTTTGTGAATAAAAACGATTTTAACCTACAATTTCATAAAAAAGAAAATATTTTTTTTATCTAAATTTGAATTTTTCAATTTTTAACCCAACCCCAAGGTGAAATGTTAAGTCTGGGTAAAATTTACAACATAACATACTCTATCATGGGTAAAATATGGACCCCCCCTGTAGATATAAGTCCTCCATCAAATAAAATCGTTCAAGTTTCCGAATTCTGCAGGGGATGCTTGTTTTTATGTTGGCCGGACCGGGCAATATCTGTACTGCCCCCGGCTTACGGCACATTGCCGGTCCCGGCAGTTCGGGGCCCGTACTTTTAAATGGCCAGTGAAGTTCCTTGGAAATCATTGGTTTTACAAATTCTAAGTGAAGAGTCCCCAGCCAGTAGGTGTAACCAAATGTGCGACGCACACACACACACACACTCCGTATACAACGTTTTCACCGACAACCGTGTACAAGACCGTACTTTTCACAGCAGAACTGAGGACACACACTCTGACATTTAAATCGCCTCACCGGGCTTTTAACCAGAAATTTGACTTTTCCCAGAGAAGTGCAGACATTAACTGTAGACCTACAACTGGCGGACCCCCCTACCTATGGTTTAAAAAACACATTTTTTACGTCGCTATGGCGCTGTCTGCCAACCGAGGTGTTGTGTGTTCTCGGTTTATGGTAAAGTCAAGGATGTGTCCTCGTTTTTGGTCGTGTTGAAAACAAACTCACAGCGCAACACACACCCCCACCAGGGAGACACAAAACAAAAACTAAACAAAAATCTAGTAAATTACCCCATCATAATTGCAATAATCATTTCCGCCAAATTTCATGTAATCAATTGATATTGTTTTTTTCCTCCTTTCTTAAACTTAGCCGCACACCCGCTTCTGATATATTTGCCCTAATTTGACAGTGTCAAGTTGATTTGTTTCCTCCCCACATCTATTTATAACCTTTTATTGGGTTCCAGGTATGACGTTTCTATGGCTTCCATCTCAAGCGATATTTCTTGGTCTAATGTGGGTTATTTTAAGCTGCAGTTTCTGTAATATACAGGGTGACTCATAAAATGGCAGCACTTATGAGAGTGATCTTACAGATATTCAAGAACAGAGAAAACAATTAAAGTCTTCGTCCACGTTTATCCCCCACTCTAGCCATGCAGGAGATATTTGGTAGTGTCTTCCTTTGTTGTGTGTGCATGCCATGCACTGTGGGCACGCACTGCACCGGTGGGCATGTGCGGTTGTTTGAACCTCCATTACTATTTTGTAATTTACCTTCAAATCGTAGGGATAAAAGATGTGTGATTGATGTTATGAGTGAAAAAATGCTGTCCCATTTGGGTCAACCAATATTATTTTTACAAGTACTCTATGGGGCCACAAAAATAATGTTTTAGCTCTTACATCAAAGCCTTGTGAAATTACTAGCACGAAACTTTTAAAGATGTGGTTTTGGGGGTCAGGGTGTCTAATGAAGATTTAATTAAACTTTGCATTCCATTAAGAGGACACAAGTCAAGAAAAGTGTGCTCCAAATTTGTTTCAAAATAGGGTTTTGTTATTGTTTTGCGTTCTTAAAGGACATGAGGAAGACGAAAGAAGAAAGAAAGCAGAATTCCAGAAAGAAGTGTTTCCAATTTTTTGTTCAAACCCAGGTTTTTGTGTCGCCTGCCCTAAGGCAGGAAGACAGTAGGAAGTCACTTTGTCCACTGTAGTGACTGTTGGATGATGTTGTTGAGTTGTGATGTCTATTGTGAAAAAGGGGGTTAAAATTTGCATGTAAATCCACATTACGTCGATGGATTTAAACCAAACTGGGTCACAGGGGCAACATGGCATCCCCCACTGTGATGAGGTCAAAGGTCAAAGCCCAAGGTCAAAGGTCATGTGAGGTCAGTTGTAAAATAGGCTGAAAATGTAAAAATTGACCTCATATGAAAGTTGAAGTTCAATTGGAACCAAATGAATCCATAGGTGCAAACATGAGGATCCCTCATAGTTGATGAGGTCAAAGGTCACATATCAAGGTAAAAGGGCATGTTAGGTCTATCATTCACTAACGCGACGGCAGGCGACACAAAGCGGTCCGAGGACGAGATATTTTTTGCATTTGGAATGCTTAACCAATGTATTAGATCACACCTGAAGTGAATAAGCTAAATATACACGGCCATTTTCTTGCTCACGTGGTAGCCTATACGGCAGCTACACCATGTCTACCGCTGCAGCTACTGCACAGTACACACTGGGCTAATTGCGAGGCGGTAGCTGCAAGCTAGGGCTTACAAAGTACACAGTTATTAGGTATACAGTAATGTGGCTACTCTGCTGTACCTACCCCAATGGCTACCCTGTAGTAGCCCACTAGGTGGAGAGAAGGTGGATGTTGAGTAGACAGTACCGGAGTAGACACGCAGCTACCAAGTAGCTACCCCGCGGTTACCACGACGCCATTTTGAGAGTGGATGAAAATTTCGTGAAATGAGGGCGCTATACACTCGGGCTCCGTTTAGCATTTTTTGAACGTTTTTGGGAAAATCATTACGAAATTCAAATCGGGCATCATCAAAAACCCCCATATTCCCGCACATCTAATAAAAAAATGCAAATATATGCCAAAAATATCAAAAAAACAAAATTGGCCATGAGAAATACTGCGCGCGCTGAGAGCCGGTGTAACCACGTAGCTACTCCACGACGGTGTAGACAGCCGCTGTGTGTACACTATCCATCTATGCGGCAAAAATACACGTAATCCTGGCCGGCGAGTGTACGTCTAGTGGGTAGGTAATCCATGTCTACTCGGTGGTAGCTGTGTGGTAACTACCATGAAGAAATTGGCCGTGTAGATGTTATGTAATAAGATCATTAAGATGATGATTTGCATTTTCTGTCTTACACAACAGAAAATCAAAGCATGCTTTCCTATGGGGCAATTACGATAGCAGGCAAGTTAAAAAGTTTTTTGGTTTTCTTTTGTTCTTGTTTGAACAATAAACCTTCAAACTGTTCTCGGTAGGTGTTCTATCACTGATCAAGTGCAAATTCAGAGAAATTTGTATCAAAAAATCCCTTGTCTTTATAAAACCTCTGATATTACCCTATATGACAGTGTCAGCTGATTTTAATTTGACAATATACTGGGTGAGTATACTGTCAAACTTTAATTTGACAATATATCCAAAGTTGAGTGCATGCTGAACACATCATACTGCACTAGCTCTGTATTATTGCATTAGTAATATTGTATTGTGTCTTACTTTGCAATGATTACAGTTCTATTTTTGCCTTGCTACTTTTTGTTGGCCACCAGCTTGGCAAGACTTCCATATGTACCCCCCTCATATATTTACATGCAACATAAAATTTAATTATTTTAGCTGTTTATTCCGTTTTTGATGAAACAAGGCCAAAATTAAAATAAATTTTGTATCATGTAAATATATACGAGGGGGGTACATATGGAAGTCTTTCCCAAAATTCTTGTGTTTTTTTTTTCAACTTTTGCAATATGGCTTATCCATGATCGTTTGAAGCAATACTCTGTAGTTACTAGTATTATATTATTGTGTATTTATTTGTATTTTTATCCTTGATAAAGAACAGCTTATCTGTTCAAAACAGGTTGTTTTTCTGTTTCATCATTTAATGTGATTGTAGACCTCTGGTCTTTTTCTCCATACTCTAAGTTTTTTATAGTGCACTTTGTCTCTTGTGTTCAACAATTTCTTTGTAGTGCACTATTTTGTTTACTGTTTGTTTTGTGCTCTTTAAAGTGCACATTGTTTGCCCTGTGTAGCTCTGCAATTTCATTGTCGTACTATATATTATGTGTTGTTATTGTTAGCTGTGCTCTTTAATTAAAGTGCATTCGGGGGGGGGGGGTACTCACCTTTATTTTGGATAGGTATGTGCCACCCGAAAAATTGAGGCTTTGTAGTTGATTTGAGGCCCCAAAAATGGGGTCTCTGGGGCTACATTTTCCGAAAATTTTGGAAAATTAAGCTGTGATTTACCTCAATTTCCAGCTACTTTTTGAGCTGTTTCAAAGAAAATTTGTTAGAATATGGCTTTGGACATAAGAAGTAGGGTCACTAGAACTGAATCGACCCCCCCCCCCCGAGTGCACTTTGTTATCTCATGTCAAACACACTACCAACTGGCAAGCGTTCAAGAATTGTGGTTGTTGCACCTGTTACTCATAGTACTGGAACACCCTGTATATCATTAACTGTGAGGAAATGCTTTTTCAAAGTGAATTTCCCTAGCTGATCTGACATATGTCATAAAAGCTTACCATTTCCTGATGGAAATATGAAAGGAATATGAGATAAATATAGCAAAGGGAGAGAGAAAGCTACCAATAACAGGATACTGGGTAGCGTTTATTGACCCTTACTTGCCTTCAGATTAGTCAAATTTTAGGTCACCTGATTTTAATTGGATAGACCTCATCATGGCTCTGGGTTGCATGATACCGGTGTGTGTTTGTGTGGGGTGTGTTTGTGTGTGTGTGTGTGTGTGTCTCAAAATTTACTTGACACTCGGTTGACGTTCTTTAAGGTGGATCTCATATAGAGCTCATGAGTGACTAAATAGGTTTCAAAATCAGTCTCCCTATTAATTTACCAATTACCGGAACCACTCGCGGTATAGCCCACCTTTGGGTTATAAGCACACCCCCCAATTTTTTACGAAAATAGGAGCTAGCATACACTTGGTATAAGCCCAGGGGAATTTTAGCAAGTCACAAAACAATGTGGCCTTGTGGCAGTAAAAAATACAAAAATAAAATCTTAAAATTGAACTATTCTATAGAGCCATCAAAGTAGGCTCCAATGCATTGGGATTAATTGTTTGCTTTGGAATTACTTTGAGGAATGTGATGGGAAAATTAAACTGTTACTTTAAATGTTTTAATATCGTAACAAATAAAGTGTAATTAAGTGTCATTGGTGATTCATAATGCTATTGAAATGATATTGCACATTTGTATCTGATATTTTCTCCCAAGTTCTAGCCCCCTCCCCGGGTATAGCCCACCCATTTTGAAGTTAAAGCTTCTTTTGGGGTGGGCTTATATCTGAGTGCTTACGGTAATAGTTTTTTCCTGCATTTTTGAATTGTTTTCAGGTCTGGGGTATGTTGTAATCATGAATTACAGGTTTTTAATATTTTTCATATGAAATTTTTTGCTTGTGGATATGGTGTATATCCAAAATTCCACGTTATTGCTAATTTCCCCCCAAACCATGATCTTTTCAAATCAAATTTCTGATCAAATATTTTAAAAACTTGTAATCTCATAGCATGCTCTGAAAGCTGGTGGATATGACATTGAATTTAAGGAGTGTTTAACAAGAAAAAAGGTTCCTCACCATCAAAAAAAAGAAATAAAAACGAAATACAAAAGAAACAACAACAGAAGCAAATATTTGCTCTCTTTAAGTAAACTGTTAAGCCAACAATCTTCATGTTTAAAAATAGTCCTTACGAGAAATCTACCGCTTTATCCTTCACTTTTAGATATTTCCTGCAAATGTGCAAATATTGCACTTTTGGGTGGTCCTGATATGGTCTGTAATGGGCAATCTCTCTTGAATAATCAATATACATGTATGTATATTTTCCTACTGTGTCAAAGAAGAATTATTAAATTTTACAATCTTCTGATTCTTCTCAGTCTCAAAGTAGATTATTATCTGAAGATATCCAATTTAAAAAAAATTAAAACTTAGACATAGATGTTTTTGCCAAATGTGAGGCTCATTTTTTTCTTTGACGCTTATAATAATCTAGAAGGATTCATCCTGCTATTGTAATTTGTACAGCAAATACAGGCGGTCAGTGAAGGGACTAAGGGCACAAAAGAAGGAGAAAAGAAAAAAACCCAGAGCCCCATACTTAAAGCGATGAAATCGCTGGCGTGGAGTAGGGAGACAGCGCCCAAGCTCTGCTAGATAACAACAGAATCAATCGAGTTTACAGCAAAAAAAGAAGGGAAGGAAAGAAAGAAGAAGAGAGGAGAGAAAGAAAAAAAAAAGGAGGGGAAGGGAAAGGGAAAGGGGAAAACCAAAGGTAAAAATATCAGTTAGATTATAGACAACCACAACAACTCTCAAATTTTTATTAAACAGACCCATTAGAGTTTGCTGTCTAATAGTAGGAGGGTTCCAAAATTTAAGTCCCATTCTAGAAGTTTGGGGAGGATGGTTATTGAAGGTGTTTTTCCTGTACGTTTACAAGAGTTGATGAACAAGATTTTGTTGGCGTCCAACCTTTGGTGGAAATGTGGGGAAGGAAACTCTCGCTAGAGGGGCGTTTTCAAAAATGGCCGCCCCTCAAAAAAAAATAAAAAAAAAATATCCACAGAAAGAATGACATAATTTAAGCTAAAACAGATATATCTAAAGAGTTATATGTATGAAATTAAATTTTGGGTATTCGTTAATGATAATAGTTGTGTAATGCTAGTCAATAATTAGGAATTTATGATAAAATACCCGTAGAGGGCGCGCTTTGATTTTCAAAAGGGCTGACCAAAAATTCCGATATAAAATAGCCTTTTGCGCGGATATCGTATCAATTACTAATTATTGAATACAAGTATAATCCAAAGTTGGAAGATGTTTGAAGTGGTATGTGTTTACATTTTCAAGGATATGGGATGAACAAGGATTATTTATGGTCCAACCTCTGGGGGAAATTGTGGGGAACTCTCGGCTTAAGGAGGGCCTTCCTTTTTTTCTTTTTTTTACAAAATGGCCGCCAAAAATTCGAGGGAAAAAACGGTATATTTAAACTAGGGAGAAGAATAGAAGAAGAAAACGGGGCCCTATTCGTGAGAACTAATGAATTCAATTTGGGGGTATTTCTGGAATACTCGCTATATATCAATGATTATTTAAATAATTGAGGATTTATCGATAGGTACCTTGACGAGGGCGGCCTTTTTTTTCAAAAAGGGCCGCCCCAAAATTCCCAGAAAATGCATAATTCAGGCTAATAAAAACAACCATCCTAAGAGTTCAAATGAAATCAATTTTCGGTGTTTGTAAATGCTAAATCATTGTATTATGCTCTTCCGATAGTAGGAATTATCGGATAAAAACCCTATAGAGGAGGCGGGGGCTTTTCAAAATGGGGCTGCGCAAAAATTCCACATGGATAGCTTTTGGTGGCTGCTGTTTTCAAGTTGCTATATCAAATTCAAATATTAATCAAAGTGAAGATTTTTAAAGATTTTTTTTATATTTTCAAGGATTGCTCTGAAAAGATATTTAGGGTCCAACGTTATGGAAAAATGTGGGGATAACTCTCAAATGGCGCCAAAATTCCAGAAATGACATATAAAGCTGAAAACAGCATTTAAAAGTAAAAGAATGATATCAATTCCTTATATTATCAAAAACAAGTATAATCAAAGTGCAGAGAGTTTGAAAGGATTTGTTATATTTCAAGGATGCTGAACAAGATTATTTGGTCCAACCTTGATAAAATGTGTGGGAGAAAAAAAAAATTCCAGAAAAACCAAGCATATTAAAGACTATTAAAAAAGGCTATCCGAGGAAGATAGAATCAAAATGAAATACATTGTGGGTTGTTCCTTATGCAATTATTGGGTAATGTAATGCTATCACAGGAGTTATGAATAAATCATCTAGAGGTGCTTTATTCAAACAGGCTTGCAAAATTCAAGAAAATGGCTATTGAAGAATATTCATAAATTTGATAGTTGTATTACATAATCTAACGGTAACTAGTTAGCACTGCAAATGGTTAAAAACGTTTTTGTTTTTTTATGATGACCATTTAGCAGCATTTGAAAAATGCCCTTTAGCGAGAGGTACTGTTATAGTCATAATTACATCACATATATAGCATTACGAAATACACAAAATTGATTATTATCAGTTTATTACTCTTAGACTGTTTTTTGTAACTTTAATATGCCACTTATGGAATTTGTGCCGGATGTTTTGCAAAAATGCGCGGGTTTTCTAGTGAGAGTTACCCACATTTCCCATAGGTTGGAGCTAAACATATTGTTCAGCATTCCTTGAAAATATAACAAGTATCTCAAAAATTATCTTTTTTGATTGATATTTGTATTGATACGACTTAGGGGGGAGGGGCTCTAAATTGAAAACAGCCCACCAACAAATTAAAGGCTATTATATGGAAATTTTGGATTGCCATTTTTAAAAGCAACTCTAGGGGTACTTAGCATAAATTATAATTATTGGAAATAGGCATAATAAATGTACAAAAATAAGTGACATTATTTTTCATTCAATATGATTAAATTTTAGTTTTAGTGATAAGTGAAATGGACATGATTAATTTTTTTTTTTAGTACATTATTAATATGAAATTAGGAGTATTTTATTGTATTTTTTTTATAATTTTAACACTTTTGTTTTAAAAATGATTTACATTTTGATCCTTAGATGATAGGTTTTACCTTTACTCTGCCATTTCTGGAATTTGTGGCAGCATTTTTGATTTTTTTTGAAAAACCCCGCCGCTCACTCTAAGACTAACCTATCATAAAACCTAAGATTTTTTAAATAGCATTACAAATAAATAACATTAAAGATATACCCCAAAATGATTTTATTCTGATTTTTGAGGATAGCGGTTTCTAACTTCTGAAAATATATCTTTTTGAATTGACTGACCATTTGGTTTGACAAACAGCCAGCCCTCTGTAACGAGAGTTCCTAGTTCCACATTTCCTAGATGTTGGATCAAAATAATCTTCAGCATCCGTGAAATAAAAATATAAATAAATACATGTACCTTCAAACATCTTACATTTGATTTATACTTGTATTTGATTACTATATTAATTTAATA
The DNA here is from genome assembly GCA_023653785.1 of Ophioderma brevispina. Classification (NCBI taxonomy): domain Eukaryota; kingdom Metazoa; phylum Echinodermata; class Ophiuroidea; order Amphilepidida; family Ophiodermatidae; genus Ophioderma; species Ophioderma brevispina. The sequence continues at coordinate 27,409 of JAMKCH010015992.1, forward strand.
ACGAGCCCCAAAAAAGGGCTATTATATGGGGAAAATTTTGGTTGCCATTTTGAAAAAATCCTGTTCAGCATCCTTGAATATAAATCAAAACCTTCCAAACATCTCCATTATTAATGCATTAATAAGGGCCCACAAAAAGGCTATTATATGGAACTTTGGTTGCCATTTTGAAAAAGTACCATCTAGTGTACTTATCATATTATTACAAATGCTAGAATGCGGGAGGAGCGGAAGACAATAATTAGCAATACGGCAACCCAAAAATTTATTTCATTTTGAATCTTAGGTGGCTGTTTTTATCTTTATATTACTTTAATAGGTAATTTTCTGGAATTTTTGGAAGCCATTTCGAAAAAGCGCCCCCCCTTCTTTGTATTGAAAAATAGGACATTACACAATAAATAGCATTAAGAAGAAAACAAACCAAAAAAATGATTTCATTTTGATTCTCGATAGCTGGTTCATATACTTTAAATTATGCGGTTTTCTGGGAAGAATTTGCAGGCCCTTAAAAAAAAACTGCCCCCTCTGCTGAGATTTTCCGCACATTTCTCAGAGGTTTGACCAAAAAAACAAAAAAAAATCTTGTTCAGCATCCTTAAAATATAAACACACTACTTAAACATCTGCACTTTGATATACTGATATTTGATACTTAATTGATATCATTTATCTTAGATAGCTATGGTGTGTTAGCTTTCTTTAAGATGTAAAATTCTGGAATTTTAGCGCCCCATTGAGAGTTATCACATTTTTCCATTACGTTGGACCTTTAAAATCTTGTTCAGAATCTTGAAAAAAAAAATATAAAAAATTTCTTCACTTATTATATATTTGAATTTTGATATAATTTAAAGCAAGGCACCAGAAAAGGCTATTATGTGAAATTTTTGGCAGCCATTTAAAAAAAAAAAAAAAAAAAAAAAGCGCCCCTTAGGGCTAGATTATCATAAAATAAATAGTCAGGAATAGCATATACAATAACTAACTAGCCATACGAAGAAGAAACACCAAAAATTGATTTCATTGGACTCTCTTAGAGGCTTTGTTTTTGTAGCGTAATATGCATTTTCTGGGGAAAATTTTGGGGGGCCAGTTTGAAAAAGGCGGGCCCTCTAACTAAAGGTACCTATCATAAATCTAATTCATTTACAAATAGCTTAATATTAATAGAGAGGTATTCAGAAATACCCCAAATTGAAATTCATTTTAGATTCTCAGATAGCTTGTTTCATAGGCCCTATCTTAAATATACCGTTTTCTCGAATTTTTAGAAAGTTGCCCTCTCCGAGAGTGAGTCCTCAATTCCAGGAGGGTTGGATACCAAAATAATCTTGTTCAGGCCTCCTTGAAAATCGGTAAACAAATTTACCTTCAAACATCTCATTTTGATTTATCACTTGTATTCAAAACTTATTAATTGTGGATTTTACGGGTCCCCAAAAGGCTATTATACGGAATTTGGCAGCCATTTGAAAAAGCGCCCCTCTACGGGTACTATTGGCATAAAATTCTATTATTGGGATACCATTTTGCACATTATATAATTAGCATAAGAAATACCCCAAAATTTGAATTTTCATAATAACTCTTAGATAGCTGTTTTTAGCTTTTGAATATGCATTATTTTCTGGAAAGAAAGTTTGGCGGCCATTTTTGAAAAAAAGGAGGGGGGGGAAAACCCGCCCCCCCCACATTTCCCAGAAGGTGGACACAAAAAAAATCTGTGTTCAGCACCTTGAAAGTATAGACAAATCCGACGGGGAAGCCTTGAAAGGACACCCTCTACGCCGCCATTACTGGGGGGCATCCTGGCCACCAAACACACAGTAACACCACAAGCCGCATATTGCCTTTTAAGAAGTGCTTAACGGAACGAAATAACAAGTTTCAACCTACTTTTTGTGCAATTGGGTTAACAATTTTCACCGTTTATTTTTATATGGAGTTTAAGAAGGATGATTGTCAGGGGGTAGGGACTGGCCTAAACGGGAATTCCAGGGCAAGTGTCTTACTGTTGTGTTGTAAAAAAATATTGAAGGTTTAATCGCGGCCCACTTTGCTTGACTGAGAAATGAACGCTTTATGGTTAGAATACGTGTTAAAATTAGGTATAACACCGCGTGAGTAGAGAATAAGGAAAAATCATTTTTTCGTATAAATTCAAACATCAAGACAAAAAACAGTTAGTAACAATAAACAAAAAAAAACAGAATGTTGATATATTCCGGTGTACTGTGAAAAATTGAATAATAGTTCCCAAAGCCCGATCGTATTTGCTGAACAACGTGACATCTTCCGATGCGGGGTTTGTTGATTTTTTTTTAGAAAAGGAACGCTTATTTTGGTTGTTACTGGACTGGAGTGTGATGTACGTGTACGTGGACATGTGGAGAAACTTAAAAAAGTGAACCATGTTTTTAAAAATGGAATTTGTGATGGAAAACAACAATCGTTATTTAAAGCACCTAATGGAAAATAATATAAAAATATTAAAATAAGTTCATCCACTCATAGAGCTTGGCAGATTCGATGGTTTTCCATTTGGGAACAGGTACGGGCGGCGGACATTCACATTCTTCATGTGTCATTGGAGGAGAGTGAAATGTTACACGCAGTTGTTTCCATTTTTGTAAACTTTTATCGCTATTTGTGCAGCCAAGAAATTTAATTTTTTTTTCACTGAGCCCGGCCCATGATGATATACAAAATGGGATACAGTGAATGTTGTTGATTTTTGCCGTCAGAACGATCAAAATATCGCTCTTTGTGGTAACACGTAAAACGTAACCGGATGTTATAACGGAAATGCAAAAAAGATGGCCCCCCAAGTCATGGATGGATGGGAGGGATGGAGGGGGATGGTTGAGTGCGCCGCCACGGGCGTAGAGGGCGAGAATAGTCGCTACGTCGGATCGGTTAGAAGAAAACACCTTCAAAACCTTCTTCCCAAACTAGAATGGGACTTAATTTGTGACCCTACTATAAAGTATCTACTTAGATTGTGACAAATAATTGAAAGAAATATTTTGATTTCAATCATTGAAAACTTGTACATTTTTAAAAAAAAAAAAAAAAGGGGTAAATAAATTAAAAAAAGCAAAAAATAAACAATATTTGTATACTATATTATGAATGGTCGTATTTTACTTTTCATTTCACGAGGCAGAGTGTTGCTAGAATTTGCCTATCAAGGAGGTTAAGTGGTATCCGATCAGGAAGCAATGCTCAATATTCCAGGTGGTAAGGTGGATTTAAACTGATGTCTTTGTGGCCATAAATAGCTCTGAATAGATTTTGTGGTTAACCCTGCACTATGCTAGGCAATTGTGTTTTCAAATATTAGAAAACTTACAAACATTATTTAAAAAAAAATTTTATTGTTTATATTGTCTTATAGACGAATTCTAAGTAATTATATGGCATGGCATGATTTAAACTGTGGCCCTGTATTTGCAATACCTATTCCTCTTGCCAACATGTTTTTTGCTCTCTAGTGTGGGGCGGTATGTCAATGAACAGTTCGGAGGATTTTGGTGCTAAACTTGATTTTCTTGCGTTTTTCATTCAATAGGGACAGACATCAGAAAATGATGGGGTGAATTTTCGGATGCTGCCCCCTTCATCAAGGGGGGAAATGTTACTACAGTGGAAACATTTTAAATCGAGATCAAAATGTGTTTGAGTACATTAACACGTTCGTCTCATATAAGGATTTAGAAAAAGTATATGTTTGCCTAGGTCGACTTTAGTTAAAAGCGGTATAGCCCACATAATGGTTCAAGGTAATCCTGGGGTAAATTTACAAATGAGCAGATTTTGTTGAAACTGGGGCTAAAACAAGTTGTTTGTATTGTCTCAACGGATCCAAAAATGTATTATTGTACCGTTGTGTACATTGGATTGCTAATACCTAGCAAAATGTCGCAAGGGTCTACAGGTCTATGGGGGTCACCAGATCTTTCCCTGGATGTCGCAATGGTGATATCAAAAGAATCAATTAAAATGCATTTCTGTTCCAGTAGACACAAGGAATCATTTGACACAACTTTCAACAACATCAGACCATTTACCCCAGGGTGACCTTGCACCAGTATGGGGATTATACGCTTTAAACTAAGTTGGAACATAGGCAAAATATATACGTTTTCAATCTTATGACGAGACGAACGAGTTAGTGTTACATTAAAACACAATGTGACTCATTTTAAATTTTTCGTGTATCTAACATTTGCCCCCTTGAAGAAGGGGGCATCAGTAGGAATATTTGCACCCATTCATTTCTGACAAGTTTAGGTCTATTGAAACCCAAACCAGCCAACAAAATCAATTTGTAGCATGAAAATCCTACGGGAATACACACCAACAACCACTACTAAGTGAAATGTTATAGTTTAAGGAGGTCAGATAAAAAGTAGTGATACTTTTTATGATAGATTTTTATGACCTTTTGTATTTCAGGAATGGTGGTGACTAAGATATATGCAAAGTACTACATCTGTTAAGCCAAAGGCTGCTGTAAGTAGCTGCTGAGAATACTTGGGTTTTTCTCAGCCAGATTGAAAAAAACAACACTTTCTTTTAGGATTAGCATAAGTAGTCAAGTAAAAAAAAAATTACTGGAGGCCCTTCAATTATGACACCCTCTAAGATGGCCAAAAACAAAGAAACCACCCTTTTATTAGGTAAGTCTTAGGGTCAAGTGTATCACTTCTAAGGTGCATGTTTTGATCGTCTTTGGGAATCTCCCCCCCCGCACGATCTTACTCCGAAAGTATATAGATTTGATATCAGATGAAAGGGGGTATTTTTATCTTGTCATCCTGAAATTGGAGCCATTTCACTCCCAAGATATTAACAAAACTAACACCAATTATGGTTGACCATCCAATATAGCACATTATTGAATAGGGCTTTGCAAGGTGCATGGTTGCTTCACCGCAAGTTTGTTCCCACGTACTTGATAAGCGTATGGTATAAGTGAGGGTATCAAGTAGAGAATCCACAATAGGCAAAAAATCGGAACAAACTCCTTATAGATTGATCAGAACAAGTATTTTATCAAATACAATCATATACAGGGGTTAGGGACATGTCCTCTACACTCGGAGAATAGCAACGGCTAACATCTCACCACTTTGGCTACGATGGATACAAACGGTACAAATGATTCAAACGATTACCGTAGCTTCCAACGGCTTCAAACGGTTACATGGTAGCCGTTTTGGCTACCCTATGTAAACCATGCTGGTTTAATCCTCTCAGCGTTGGTTACACTGTAAACATTTGTAGCCAAGTGTAATCATTGCCCATTTGAAACTCTGCAAATTGAATGGCAGGTCAAATCCCAATAATCGTTGTCATGTAGAGGGAAACTGTTTCTCAATAACACAAGCTATTGCCTGGGCAAACTTTTAAAGAGGAGTGTGGGCTATGGGAAATTGTTTATTTGAATTGCCCACAGAATCTGCCTAAAGCTCTCAGCATACCAGTAACATCTTGTGATGGTATGTGTGTGTGGTGGTGTGTTGTGATGTGATGTGTGTGTGCACATGCGTGCATGGGTTGGTATGTGAATGTCATGTTGCTGCCTATAGACATTAAACTCATAAATAGTTATATGTACCACTTGATTATTATAAAATTTTATTTTTTTTTTTTTTTTTCTGCTTATGTTTGGTCAACTTTATTTGTGTACTGGAAGGTAGGGTATGTCAAACGTGGGTTTCAAATAAACAAACCAGGTAAATTATTCACACCTTGATAAAAAATAGCATGAGATATGTTACTAATTAATGCCCGACTCTGTTTTTATGTTAATATGTACAAGAAACTACCCATTTTTTTAATTTACTGCTTTGAAACTGTTTATGCCACTAGCACTGCGGGTACTGGGAATTTAAAGGGATAGCAGCGATTTGCTTATCCGAAACGTCGAAAAAATCATCAGAATTCATATTTTTATATTTTTGTACTGGTATGGATACCATGTGCGAACATACGTGCAAGTGGTTGGCTGGAAATCTGTGTATTAAGGCAAGGCAGTAATTTTTATCTGATTCTGTAATTTTCTATACGTGCGTCACAGTCAAAAATTCGACTTGTGAACAAAAAAACCTTTCCAGTGAAGATCCAGTTCCAGCGTGAATATTGTGCCCCATGACGATACAGTTGACCTCCAAACACAAGATTATTGTCTTTGTTCATCTGTACTGGTGTAACCACAATCAGCTGTGTAGTGCAGATTTTGGGACGCCGTCGCTGTATGTCTATTTGCGGGAGACGGTATGCCAAATTTCTAAAAACTTCATGTTTTCACTATGTGATGGTTCTGCTTCCTACATTAAGAAGTTATATGGAATTGCACACCCTTATCCCTGATTTATAAGTGAAAACAGCATTTCCACATTTTTTTAGAATTCTACTCGCATTGGTCGCATGCTAATCACTTTAACTTGATTTTGAAATGGTCTCATGCGGGTGGTTTAAAAAACCATTGAAAATGTGTTGGTCAACGTTCTAATGCCAAATACACTTGAAAGGTCAGACCTTACACAAACACTGCCCTTCCAAGGTTGATGTGTGAGAGTAATTATGACCTTGATTCTTTTCAATGATCTCCTATGATGTGTTGCAATCCATTTCATGTTTCAACTGGACTATAAATGATTATAGTGTTTGAAAGATTACATTCACTTACTCAGCATGGAGTTAGTATACTTTACCTGAATAAGCCAGGCCTAGTTCTATTTATGCACATGTACAACTGTTACAATTAAAGCCAAATTTATTTTGTTGTACATATAAATGTCGCAGTTTCAAGTATCACTGACTTGTTTGCATGGTGATGTGAAATTATGTTGGCTGTCATCTAATGAGTAAAATAATAAGAAAATATGTTACATATCTCGAGGTTGTTATTTTTAGGGCACATTATTTCTCCACAAAATGTGTTTGATGAAAATAAAACCACCACTAAATTAGCTTTCATTGACAAGTACCTTGCACTGCACCCATCTCACTTAAGCCAGAAGGGACAAACCTTTTTATAACCAGGGACAGGGTGAAGGGCCTGATAGTGTGACAAACATAAGCGTGTCCACACGGAGGCTGAAACTCCCGAGTTTCAAAAACTCTGGAGTGTCGATCGGGGTTTTGACCTTGTGGATGCATTCGGAGTTTAAACTCCGGAGTTTTATCACGGTCGGGCGGGGTTTGTTATCCCCCTAAAAAACTCGGGGTGTGAAGCTCAAACTCCGAAACACTCCGGACTGTTGAGGGTCGGGCGTTTATGTGGACAGCGTCGGGGGGATAGTTAGCGGAGGTGACCTCGCACGGTCATCTTGTTGGGTACAAATTCCGTTGTGTTTGAATATCACGCGCGAAAGGGCAGGGCTTCCGTATGTTGACTTCCGGCTACACTCCGATATGAGAAATGGAGGAGAATGGTCTGGGGATGATTTCAGAGTTGTGGCCATTGTGTGGACACAATTTGGAGTGAAATAAATAAAATAATTGGATTAATTTTCACCTCTGGAGTTTCAAAACCTTTGGAGTTTTTATGACCGTGTGAACATGGCTATAGTGGATGGTTAGACAATTCATGTTGCCGCATTGTTGCCTTCTATCAGGAACAGGGCTCTCTTTCTAAGTTTATGTGGTCAACTAATTCTGGTGTGTGTTTAGTCTTTTCACTCAGAATTACAATGTGACAAATCTGATCCATTATCATATTAAAGAGCAATTTGAAAAATTTACAAAATTTAGCAATATTGGTTTCACTTGCAATGTTTATACCTGTAGGGCCAATCTGCACCTAACATTTCCCCTGTATACTATATAGTGGGTTAGGTTCATAATTGTGGAAAGGACTGTTAATTAAACTATATTCTTTACTTTCGCAACTGGTAAAATAGGAACAGGTCACTGTCCATTGGAGACATAATCTGAGGTGACAATATAAATTCCCTATACCGGAATGAATGATGCTGTGATCTAATTGTAACAGTAATTTCACAAAAGTTACACATGACTGTATGGCTCACTTAAAACAGTGCACCAAAGCACAAATCTGAAGAGTGTTGTATGGGCTATAAATAAATTGCACAAAACACTAAAATACCTTATATAACAACTGTAAGTTTCGGCGGGGGGAACTATGGTTGATTATCTCCTTAGTCCCGAAACAACAAGTTTACTTTACAATTGAAAAAAACAAGAAAATGTATACAAAATGTTGCTCCTTTGTAACTTTGCAAAACAAAAGGTGTTCTCTTATTAGGGGGTAGGTTTCTTTACATAAATACCAATTTTCTAGAAAAAATATATATCCCACCAGGTTGGGTGTATCAAAAATAGGCTGCTTTATTTTATGGGGACATTTTACTGCACCCACTGTGGACATGTAAACTGGTGTTGAATCGCCTTTGCCCCCAAGTGCCACAACATGTCCCTGGGCACTAATGAGAACGTGTCTTCCAGAACTGAGGTGTGACTTACATTTGGGCCAAATTAGAATTTGTGGAACTCAAGAATTGGCAAAAATTTCCCCCCAGAAATTTTAGCCCAATCAGAAGCATGAATATAAACCTTGCTGAATATATTCTTTAACTTTGAACCATTTGATCTTTAAAGTATTTTCTCATTGATGATATATCTATAACAAATCCAAAATTTTCAATTGTAGTAATTCATTTATAGGCCTGCTAGGTTCCATTTAGTGTGATGGATGCACTATTTAAACCAGGACACTTTCAGCAAGTGAAGTTATACATTCAACAATGTTGAAGGAATGTATTTAACTTTACTTGCTGTTATATCTCCAATATGTATGAGCATTCATTGTGACAGACATAGTTTAGTTTTGTTCTTTGCCATTATATGGTCCCTTCTTCTATAAGAACTAGAAAACTGTTCCATTGTCCTGACTATGAAAGTTACGCTTACAGTGGTTCTCCCTGATTCTAGTTACCTGGGTCAATTACATTACCAATTAAGCTTAGTTGTAATGAACAGAATTATTTGGAATCGTATATTTGCACACATTTTCAAGTGCTGACATAACCAAATCACACCAAATACAGTTAGTAGTCAATGTGAGAAGATCATACATGCCCAAGTAATTAGACAGAGGCTTTTCTTATATGTTTATCTCAGTCTGGGTTCCTTGTTTATTAGTATTTAGATGGTTTACATTTTGACCAATCCCTAATGGTATTATCTCATGCGGTTTTAGGATCAGGTCCTACCATTCCGGATAGTAAATAATGTGTACTACAGTGGCCCATAGGGACGAGATTTGTGGTGATAATAAAATATGGTATTACCACCAGGTGGAGATGTTTTTGATCTTAAAAAAGAAAACATTCCTGGGCCTAAAATTTAACTGGGCAATGAGAAAAATAGTGATGAAATTTATTCTGATATTTAAAATGTCAATTTTGATGGATAAGTCGGGGGACGAGACGGTGGATCAGTAACCACTTTTAATATTTAAAATTAGTTCAACAAAATTCAAGATAGTTCAAACTGCTCAAATTCCAAAGTTCAGATGATTTTTGAGGGGTAGGTAAACCTTCTTAAAGGGGCATTAGATTTTGTGAGGATAAAATTTCTTGTGTACTTGACTATATTGTACAACCAAGCACCTACCCGAGGACTGTTTCTAAGGTTTAATGGACAAAAAGTAAAAGAAACCCCCAAAACTAAGTTTGTGAACTTGAATTTTCCTATTCAGCAGCCCTATAGGAAAGCATGCATGATTCCTGTCGTTTAATAAACATTCTAACTCATTTATATATTATTAATCTTTCCTGGAGATGGCCAGCGCCGGATAGTGTTGAAAAAAAAAACGTGCGCTTGGCCGCGAAAATTCGAACCGTCGACCTTCGAATTACATGAACGACGCTCTCACCGATCTGAGTATCAAGAGGGTGGTAGTCGAAGAGCGCTTAGATATCATTATAGGTGTTAGGTTCGAAAGGTGGTTCCTTCGCTTTCCTAGCCGATGCATCAGACTGTATATTTAACATATAGGCCTACGATTATATTTGTTTTGAAAATTTATTAAAACTTTAGTGCTCAGGTAGACAAGGATGGATATATGTATTATATTTCCTTGAGATGGCCAACAGCGACACGATAGTGTTGGAAACAAAAAAAACATAGTGCGCTTGGCCGGATTCGAACCAGCGACCTTCGTATTACATGCACGCCTCTACATACCGACTGATCTAACCAACATGGTTGTAGAAAGCATAGATTCATCTCATAGTGTTAGGTTGCAAGGTGTCTTTCGCTTTTCCGTTCTAAGCAGATAGCATCAGACTGTATATTTAACAATACGATTATATTTGTTGGAAATTTAAAAATAATACTTAGTTCTCCAGTAGACAAGGATGTATGATATTATTAATCTTTCCCTGGAGATGGCCAGCGCACGATAGGGTTGGAAAAAAAAAACAAACATGTGCGTTGGGCCGGTTCGAAACCAGCGCCATTCGTATTACATGCACGACGCTCTAACGACTGAGCTATCAGCAGGGTTGGGTAGAAGAGAAGTGCGGATAGATTCATCTAAGGTGTTCAGGTTCGAAAGGTGTCCTTTCGCTCCTGCGGATAGCATCAGACTGTATATTTAACATATAGGCCTACGATTATATTTGTTTTTGAAATTTAAACCTACTTAGTTCTCCAGGTATACAAGGATGTATCTATTTTATTAATCTTTCCCTGGTTAAAATAGTTAAATAGTCCCCGTCCGAACTCATCCGGCGTGGACAAAAAACCTGGATTTCCAAACAAAATTGTTGGCACACCTTAAAGGAAATGTCCTCATATTGTCTCTTAATGTATGCTCTGTGATTAGTGTGAATAATAACATTCTTGGATCTAGAATAAGTTTTTTTTACAAGCTGTTTTGTGTCTATGAAGGAAGTTGATTTGAGCTTAAAGGCCGACTCAGATACTTTAAAATATAATTTTTATGGTATAAGTTAAAGATATTCCCACCAAAATGCTTAAGAGACATGAGATGTTCCAGAAATAAGTGCCCCCAATTTTCTCGAAACCTTCCTTTTATATATTTGGAATGCTTACCAATGTATTAGATCACCACCTGAAGTGAATAAGCCGCATACTCCGTCTTTATTGTATAAGATTTCGATTTCGGTAATAAAAATCGTTTGGGCCGCCAATTGAATCTGTGCAACCGATTTCATTTTTTTTCTTTCCTGTTCTTGGTTGTGTTGATGTAACCCTATCAATGACTTATTTTCGGTAAAAAATCCAACGCAAAGTGGTTTTCAAGTGACCCCCTTATGCACGCAGCGGAAGTGGCAGAATACCTTATGCATGCACTTAAGGTGCGTGGTTCCGATCGTCTTTTTGGGACCCCCTGATTTTACCTGTAAGTAGTACGATTTGATATCGTATGAAAGGACATATTTTTCTCATTGTCGTCCTGAAATTTGAGTCCTCAATCTATTTCATTCCCAAGATATAACAAAAAACTGCTGTTTTAGTGGTTAACCATCAATATTACACTATTGAATTATAGGGCTTTGCATGTGCATTATTGATTCTTAACCATCAAAACCGCAAAGTTTTGTTTCCGCACGGTACTTGATGGGCCCGTATGTGCAGGTGCACAGGCTCTCCATATCAACTTAAGAACCAATAACATAAATCTGAACGACACCTTTAAGTGTTAATCGCATTCTCAATATGGAGGAAAATTATATTCAATGTCCTGTTTACAATCTTTCAAAAGCTAAGACAAACACGGCAATGGATGGTTTGACACATATCAAAACACACTTGTTCATGGTGGATTGGGATCATATTTTTTTTCAACCAACCAACCACAAACGTAACTGGGTTAAGGTTTCCTGAATTTCCCCTATGACCTAACAATCCTATGTGTTTGAAGAGCGCACTGAAAAAGAAAATGGCTTGTGACCTTACTGCAAATTTAAATAAATGCACTCCAGCCTTTGAAAATTATTTGTTTTAATCTTAACAGATTTCTAACGGCAAGCTCCCCTCAATTTCAGGCTCGAACAACACAATTGCCACCGAACGCAGGCATAATACTGGGTAAAGGTACACTGGTCAATGTGACTTAGAAAGACACAAAAAAATCACTTTATGTTCAAGTGTGCCCTTGCTGATATAGTGCTGAAATGAAAAATTTTAAAAATGAACTCACGCTCACAAGTTTGCCTTATGTATTGGTATTGGGTGTAAGATACAGTTACGTGATAGAAGTTACATTACAATATTTTCTCATGCTTGAAAACTTGTTTGTTTTTGACCAAAGTGATCTTAGGTCGCATATTTGATACAATTCTAAGAACTTACATCAGTGTGCATTGTAAATACAAACAGATCAGAGTTGCTCATTTACATATAGTCCCAAGTGTTCAAATGTGTTCTCTTTTGCCAAAAATTTTATGTTATATGTTATGGATAAAATTGTTTGTCTTTCTCCAACTATGAACCACACCTTCATTTGTGTCTAGACACGCTACTATGTATTTCATTGTGTTTAGTATTTGTACGCTATTCTCTACAGCGTCCATTAACTAACTAAAACGATTTTTGTTATGCTTGTGTCAGCTTGGAAATGCTGAATAAAGTGATTGTAGTAGGTTATTGTATTTTTAAATTGTAATTTTCTTTGTACATGGTATACTGTTGCTTGCCTTGTATTTTGTTTTGGATGCACCATCAGTCTGATGAGTGCCAACTGTTCAAAAGTGAGATCTAACAAACTATACTTACTTACTTTACTATATTATACATTAAATGTAACAAGGATTTTGATGCACCCAATATTGTGTCAAATCGTAATTTCATATCGATTACTACACTCATAGATTTTCTTACCAACCTTGTATTTGGCTATAAAATGTCTTAAAAGAGAAAACAGGTGATTTTAATTTGATGATTATATTTCAATGTAAAACAGCTGAATTCGTAATTTGCTCCTATACGAAATATAAATTTTACAATTTCTGTACCAAGAAACATTTCTCACTTAATCCTTCAGATGGGGAATTTTTTGATGAACTTTCCATCAGGGCAAAATTCAGTACCTTCGATTTTTAAGGGACAAAGAGATTTTCATATATGAAATCTCTTGTTGCCCCTTTAAATAAAAATAATACTAAGACAATATACTCTCTTGAATTTAAATTGCATGGTGGAATGCCTCAAACTTCAAATAAACATAATTTTTCAATCACTCCATGATTAACAATACAAAACCCATGGTATAATGGCACGTGTCACAAGTGTGGGTCATGCTCCTTTATTCACACACCCCATTTGTTGTGTTTACCAAGAATTCAATCAGTATTGCTTGTAATGACATAGACCTACCACTTCACTTGACAAATAGGATTATTGATTTTATCAATCTGTCCAGTCACATTACAGAGTTTCCAAAATGGGCTATATGATTTCACTTGGCTACAAATGGTTACATTGTAACCAACCTTGAAAGGATTAAAACTCAGGTATGGTTTTCATAGTAGCCAAAAATGGTTACCATGTAACCGTTTGAAGCCATGGAAGCCGTCTGTAATCGTTTGCAATCATTTGAACCGTTTGTAGCAATGCGTAGCCAAAAGTGGTGATATGTAGCCATTTCATATTCTCCTAGGCTAGCATGCGAGGCAGAAGGTCGCGGTTGAACCCATTGGTTGGAGCACATTTATTTCACGAGTCAGTGCGCTGGCTCGGGGGAAAGATAACACTAATTAGTCATGTTTATCAGAAGAACTAGGAAGTTCTCTGCGTGGATAGGTTGCAAAAATATAATTAACATGATTAACTATTTTAGGCATATTAATTATGCAACCATGTAATTATCAATTGCTGCAAAAAAAAAACGAGCAGTATGGTGAGAGAAAAGCATGATTTTCTGTTTTAATCCTTGAGAAGGCAAACCCGAGTATATTCAGGTACTTTTGCATAAAGGCATGTGCACTGCACAAACTTGAAAAGTGGGTTGTCATCATTAACCGAATGAAAGTATAGGGATAATTGTTTTTGCATTAACTGATATTTGTATCGGACATTGAATCGGGGGCCAATTTTTGCAAATCGGATGGCAAAATATAATCAGAGCCTGTCATTCTCAGATTGATGTACTGAATGAAAAAAGGGGAAAAGCAAAATCGGTAATCTTTAAGTAGAAACCGGGGACCAAGAGCGGTCATCAAAACGTAACCTATCCTCCAAAATTCCTCATTGGAACTTGTAGCAAATGTGAACCCACGACTTATTAATTATAATCATTGTTGTCCAATGCCTAATGTTAAAAAATGGAACCCCGTGCGATTTTTAATTTATATGGGGCAAATCCATCGGATCGTTATGGGGGAGCGGACGATACTACAAAAAAAGATCGGCCATCGGATCGGCAGGGGAAACCCTGGATCGGTTTATCTCTTAGTTTATTCAAGCTGTATTTGAGTGAGAGAGTGCGTGTTTATACATCAGCATGAAACTTCATTATGAAACAGGAGCTTACTGAAACTGTAAGTAAATGCTTTTTTACCAAAAAAAAACAAAAAAAAATGCGAAAATTGTTACAAATGGACTTTTGGAAATATGAATATCGGGCTGACTGTTCTGGTCCATTCAGATACCGCAATCCATACGGGATGCCTCAAGAAGACCGCCCTCTCGTAACGAATCCATGCGCAGAC
>JAMKCH010015993.1:0-197822 GCA_023653785.1 Ophioderma brevispina
CAATAATTTCAAACATCTCGTAGTAGCAACGTCAACGATGCTCTATAGCTAACCACACATATTCGTCGCGCTCCAACCGATCAACTTTTTTCTGTCCCTCTTCACTACGAACGATCACTTGAACATATCAAGCACTATCGTAGGTGCTTGCGTATCACCATCCACACTTGACTATCTCTCTCTCACATACACCCTCACACAACACAATCACTGCATGTACGATGACATGGCAGCGACGATACAGGAATAGACAAGACTTTGACATTGAGCATTTTAGGCTCTCGTACTGAGTCCCTCTGAGTAAGACCCCAGTGTAAATAAAAGAACGGTTTGCTGCCTGCAGCTTGTGTATGATCGATTAGAGCTAATGGTTCTGACTGTTTCCTTGGTAACTAGGTCATATTGTCCCCTACATTTTATTAAGGGAGGGGGAAGCTTACTGTATAGTGGGAAATTTTCAAGGGGGGGGGTAATTTTCGCATTTGCCGTCAATGCAGCTAACCGCTAATTTTAAACCCCGCAAAAAATGTCATTTTTACATTGACGTTATCCTTGAATGTGCAAATTTACTATAAAAACCCACTGGAAATGTTTACAAAACTGGTTAAAATCACAAAAATTTAACACGCGAAAATATCCCAGCACCTGCACAGTATTCAAATTGTACCTACAAACACTATGAGGTAATAATAAATAGTCTCGATTCCAGTGGCACAGTTAAGGAACTGTCATTATTCTGAATAAAATTCACCCTCTGTTTTTTTTTTTTTTTTTTTTACGATATCTGGGAGTATCCAATAAGACACACAATCAGTTAATTTTTACACAGGTTCAGCTGAACTGAGTGTTGGTGGATGAGGTGATGTGTAGCTCCGTGAATGACAAGTTTACCCCGGTGGTAAAGGACATGGCCGGACCGCTTATAGCCCCCGGTGGAAATATAAGCACTGAAAGTTGTTTGGTTTAGATGTGGCCCGTTTTGGTCGCCCAATATTCGTATTGACAAGAGTATTCTATGGGGACTAGCGGTGTGTTTTTTATTATCAAATCTCAAATTTGCACAGCATCGGTCAGTTAACTTTCATTCACACGTAGCGTAGGAAACTAGTCCCGCGTTGGTAAAGGACCATGGCCGGTCCGCTTATAGCCCCAGTGAAATCTAAGCATGAAAGTTGTTGGCTTTAGAGTGTCCCGTTCGGTCGACCAATATTCGTCTTACAGAGTATTCTATGGGGTAGGGGTGTTATTTCCAGAAGAAACAGAAATCAGAATTGTTACCCCTCCTGGCCACATTTTATCTCAATGCTTCCCCGAAATTTAACATTGGTTCCAATCACTAAGCATACAAATTCTTCCCCAAATGACAAAAGAGACAAAACATATTCCCCCCCCCCACCGCAGGACGAAATAACGGAAGAATAGCCACCCCGCTTACAAAATTATGTTTTAGTGCTTATCAAATTGGATTGAATATCGGAGTTGAAGTTCACAGAGGTGTATGGGTGGGTCAAGTTTGTTAAATCTAGAGGAAAATGGTGTTAATGAAATCGGGCCATCCCTTTAACTATGATTTATGACACACACACAACACAACACCACAAGCCGTCGTCATATTTTCAATATTTGTGCCACAACTCACGTAACCTGAGGTGTTTTGAACCAATCCCATAATACATTGCAATGGGTCTATACTGTATGTACTGTACTAAACACATTTGTCAGTACTTCGGATAAAAATTGTTTACCAAAAAGTTCAAAGAAACCGCAAGACATAAATTGGGCCATCACCTTTAAATCTATGTTAATTTGGTATTTCTGACTTGATCAATAAATTATGCTTGGTTAAAGGCCCAAAGTCTGATCAGTGATAGACTCGTCCAAGGAGGAAGTGGTCAAATTTGTTGTCTGAAGAAAACTTTTTCCATTTACCCTGCCAATTCCTAGGGCGAAAGGCTGCTGGTTGGGAAATGTGAGCACAACAAAAAGTGCCCATCTGATTTGACCATAATTTATCACCGTATTCTTAGGGCTTACCAAATCATGTCATTACATGGTGGGGAAAAAAAAAGTGAGGAATCTAGGAAGCTTCTGCTGGGAAATTTGACCATTGGGGGGAAATTTTTTTTTAAGTTTTTTACATATTTTAAGAAAAATTCCTTTAAAAAGGAAAGGGGCGCCCCAAGGAGTGAGTCTTGTTTGGGTTTGTTTCTATGGTTGGGAAAATATTTTGCAAAGAAAAATACGCAGTTTTAGACACAATATCCGATTGAATTCGCGAAGTTTTATGCAAACTTCTGTAGTACAAAAGTGTTTGAAATACAGTATAAAATATTAGCTAATTTGAATACAAGAATTAATATGAACAGTTAGGCCCTTCACAATAATTCAAGTTTCTGTTTTGTTTAAGGTTTGATTTTTAAATAATTAAAAAATTAAACATTTAATTATTAATTATAATTATTTCGAAGCAAACGTTGGCCGTGCAATATATGGACAATATTTCGGCATTGTGACTGATACAAACTAAAGGTAATACTATGGTTAACACTTTATTACACTGTTCTCATATCTTGCTACGTGCTTGAGGCTTTGCAAGAGCTAGGAAAAACTATATATGTAAGTATTTTTTTAAATAGATTCCTATTTTTCATGCCTGATTTTGGCAAATCGGGTTCTCAATGAAGAATGTACTATAATTAAAAAGGCCATGCGTCATGAATTGGGAGACATTTAGCCGGTGGCGATGTTTGGCAGTAAAATTGACCTGGTTCTAATGGTAAAAATACTTATTCTTATCCAATACCTTTGAGTAAGCATTCATTTTAAAGCCCAGTGTTAACTTTATCTCACATTAAACTGATGTATGTCACCATGGCCATATATCAACAACAAGGGTGGTAGGACTAGCAAAAAAGGCTACTTGCCTTTTAGGATGTTTTGAAACCTCTAGACTAGAACCACTGATTGTTTTTTTTTGGCCATCAAGGCAGAAGTACAATGATAACTTGCAATGCCAACTTGCGATCCAAAATACTAACAATTAATTCAATGCCGCAAGGGAATTGCACAGTTGTTGGGGGGAAATCCACCAACACACCCCCCCAAAAAAAAAAAACCCCAATCCTAACAAAAGATATTAAACACACACACAAATAAAACAAAACAAATAAAAATTATATTCTTCACGAAAAAGCAATGACCCTTACTGTTTAAAATATATGGCCGCTGTTTCTCCGACTTCATGGCTCTGTATCAAAACTTGTTGTAGAACAAATAGCCCTATCTAGACACACTGAATTAGCTGCACCTGGGTGAGCTTTGGGCATTCTAAAAAATCATACATGTACCTCCCCCAGGAAAAAAAGTCTCTATACCCAAAAATTCCAACCCCATCTGTACCCATTTTCTAAAAAAGCACCCAATTAGGTGCCTTTTGAGCAAAAAGTGTCCAATTGCACCCATGGCATTGTGTGCATTGGTATCAGCTGAAAACCCACCTATCTATTCACCAAAATTCGAAAATGGTCCCCAAAAAGGCAGACACTAACTTAAAAATATCAAACCCCATATCTGTACCAATTTTTACCAAGCACCCACATTTGTGTGCCTTTTGAGCAATTTGAAAACAAATGCAGCCAATTGGTCCTGCTGAAAAACCACCCACAACCAAAATCTGAAAAAGGCCCCAAATGCAAATTTGTGGCATCTCACAGAGCTGAGTCAGTCTCATCACCACGGACTTGTCAAATTTATTTTCCTTCCACAGTAACGCTTAACTAGTATGGCCATAAACATGGCCAATATGTTAATTTACAAGGACAACAACAACAATGCGTCTGGTTTCATGAAAACATTTGTGTAGTCCAACGTATTCATGGAAACAATATTGGAGGTAGTCGAATTTTGCACCTCACACACACTTTCTGTTCGTATGGTCTAATTTCTTAAACTCATGGCTATCATCGAATATCAGAACATCATTATATTTCAAAGAACGATATTTCATCACATTAATTTATGGTACTTAACAAGCCTGGACATCAACGAAGTTATCAAACGAAAGTTTGAAACGGAATGATCTCTATGCAGAAGTCAGTTCGACTATTCTGTATGCAAGACAAGCGGGTAAAATAATGAAGTACAACTTCCACTGACAATCACAATTCTGCGTTAAAGACCCATCAATCTATGATACACGAAAGTATGTGGGAAGTTCACAGTATGCGCTTGTATCTATTTGCGACATTTCTGGGGATTAACAGACACCAGGGTAAGGCGGGTACTTTAAAAACAAGGGGTTCTCAAGGGCCCCGAACCCCCCTTAATTTTGAAAAACTGGGGGCTTTTCCAAAACCCAGGGGTTTTGAAAATCCATTGATTTTTTGCCGAATCCACAATGTGGATTGAGATCTTTTTGCGATGCGTCGTAAACCTTTCTGAATCAAAAGTGTTAAAATAACGTAATGACACCTTTGAGTTTGGCAAAACCCTTTATCTATACTTTTAAAAATTTGTCATCAACATTATCATGATTCATGTGTCCACGCTTTCTCTTTACCTCTTTCCATTCATTATCCTTGCTGTGGCAAGCAGGTGCGTATACTAAGTATATGAAGACACAAGAATACTCCCAGAACTTATCCGGAACTATTTTTCGAGCGGGTTCCCGGGACTGCGAAATTTTTGTTTCCAAAACACTAGAAAAAAGTCGAGTGAGCCATGTTGACATACCATTAATGACTCATGGATTTACTAACTAACGTTCCAACGGGGGCCGAAGTCATTTCAGAAATCAAAACTTACTGCAAAAATTTCGGAAATCAATTCCATTTAATGAAATCAATGTCTATTTTGAACTATCAAATTTCAATAAGAATTTAATTTGTGTTTAAAAATGTGCTAAATAAACTAATTTGTAGCGGAACACCAACGTTCCCCGGGCGCCTCGGGTGAATGTACTTAATGATGGGACCTCCATTCATTAACTGCCGCCGTACCACGTTAGCCAATCAGAAAAAAATCATCCGTCAATAAATTTCCATAAACTACAGCTTTAACAATCGACAAATGTAATGACCTCAGTCGGAAACACATTAACGTGCGCAGAATGCTCCTTAATGGCGGTCGTAACCGAGAACCTCTCGTCTTCTGCCATCTGTACACACCCGATGGAAAATTTTCTAATACAAAACTGAAAATATGGCGGCTGTGATTATTTTTACGTGCACTTCATTTAATATTCTCTCTTTTTCAAACCCTTCCAAAAATGCAAACTTGTTAGCTTTTTAGTAGCGAATGTGTTTTCCTGTTTATCAGTACATGATTCAGATAATTTTCAAACCGAAAACTGTGTTTCGTAGCGATGTGTGAATTCTACTCAAAGCCGACATTTTACAGCTGCAGGTTACCAACAGCTTACACTATCCTAAATTGCCATTGCTATTGTGTCACGTAGTGATCTGGATATCGAAATTGTCTATATCATTTTATCATTTATATAGTAAATATTAAAGATTTTTCAAGAGTCTGGCTGCCAAGATTTATTTCAATGATATTTTTACTGATTTGGTGACCATAAATTAAAAATAATCAGCATGAAGATGTGCGATTCCATCGCCTGATCAACTTTTGAGTTGTCAAGCTTTTATTTATGTGAAGTTCAAATCTGGAGATACGTGTAATTGTGCCTTCCCTGTAGTGTGTATGTTCCACATGTTTCCCACACTTTGCGCATGAGATATAAATGCCATATTTTTTGCTTCATCCTAAAAATAATTAAAAATACCCAGGCTTAATGGTGAGATTAATTCATAATTACGGCTTATATGAGGGAACTTGGGGTGGATTTGGCAAAGTTGGTATTATAAATACGGTAATTGTTTGGAAGTATCACAAGAAACAAAACGTGAATCTTTCAACTTGTCCTTCATAGCAACATAGGCCAAACGTTCGTAAGATTTACAAGTTCCGCATTTCGAGTTCGATACAACTAAAAAGAGAAAAGTCGGATCATAATTCAACTTAAATTTTAATTTTTGCGCGATTTCATAAAAAATTGCGCGCTGGGGCGCGCAAAAAAGCAACTAGCGCGAACCCTGACAGACACTACGTTTTTAAAACGATCTGACGATCAGGGAATGAATAATCCAAAAATTCAACGTCAGAAAGTCGGCAAGAATTGGTGAAAAAATTAACGTTTTTATGGGAAAAATGTGAAATAATTAAAGTCCTGTGGGCAATAATTAGATATTTACCCACGCGTGACTATTTTCGAACGCGGGCGGTAACCAGGAAACTCATAATTAATTGTGAATGGCCTAGTTGTTGGTGAAAGTTGCAATTGGTATAGTAAGCCAATAACCAAAGTAGCGTATTATAGGAACTATATGAACTAGGAAAAGCTTAAAGGTTTTTGTAGCCAAATATCAAGTAAAAAGAAATGTTACGTGGTGTACACATCTGAAACTCTACTAGACCATACTTGGTTGTTTATTAATTTTTTGTTGCCTTATAAAATTGGAACTGGTTAATTTCAGCATTTTAGGGAGTGGGATTGTTTATATGGCGGCACTGTTTTGGCAAAAACACTGATGGGGGTGGTTTTGAGAGTTGCCTTTTGTTGTGGTCAATAATAGGTTTAACATGGCCTTTGCCCTGGAGCGTGAACCCCTTGGACTTCAAGAAACAATAGGGTGTGCTTGTAAACCATAATGGAGTTTGGTTTTAAAATGATACATATTTTCCAATGAGGTCAATGTTACATTTTCCTTATTTTACCAACGTGAAACTTCACAGACATGTGACTGGTATGATGCTTTTGACCTTATCCTATGTTTGCAACCTTTGATTTTATAAACGCTATTAAAATTGCAATAAAAAAATCAATGCTTGTTCAATTTTTACCAATTTGAAAGGTTATTTAAAATAGCAGTGAGACTTCAATCAATTACATAAAATGTTGTCCATCAATGTAATGATTTTGCATAAATATGACCTAATTTGCATAAAATTTGCGATATTTTGCTGTTTTTCTCTTTTCTCTGCTACATTCGGTGAATTTATATACCACAAAAACTCGTATAAAAAAGAACGCTGTTTGAGTTCAACCAGATTTGAAATTGTTATTTTTAAATTATGATCCAAGTGGGGTGGGGGCCCTTAATATAAATCAAAAATGTTGAGACTAAGGACTCTTTATATTAATAATTTGCATTTGAGCCTAATTTGCATAACATGGGTAAGAAGGACAGCTGTTCATTTAACGCCTAATCGGGCATACCCTATGCCCCAAAACAACTAGAATTACGCGGTTCTCCTCTCGCTTTCTTGGTTTTGCGGTGCGGCGGGGGTACCAAGGTTAGGGTTGTTTGGTTCCGTTCGGAACAACGCCAGGGTTCCAGATAATACAGGGTGTGTTGCCAATCACCCCTTCCTCCACCAACATCAACCCTCCCATTCAGGTTTCCCTTTTCATCACACCAATTAACAAATAAAAAAAAATTCACTTAAAAAAAAAAATATAATTTTTCATTATTTTTATACAATTGAGTGTATATTTTGTTTTTTGATCACTTTCTCCCCTTTTTTTTATTATATTTGTGTAAATCTTATTTTATTTTGGTCACTATTTGTCACATTCTATTTTTTTATTTTTATATTGTTTTAAAAAACATTTTCTTTCTTCGTTTTCCTTTTTTAATGTATTTTGTCATTTTTTTTCATTTTTAATATTCGGGTTTTTATATTTCGTTTCACTTAATTTGTATTACTTTTTAGTTTTAAATATTTTGTCATATTTTGCCTCCATTTTAAATGCTTATTTTATTGTTCATTATTTTTTGGTTAGTTTATTCGATATATTTGATTAATTTCTTTTTAAACTTTTACATTACTTACTAACGTTGTTCGTATTATGCTACCAGTTTCGTTATTTTATTATTGCCCTTTTTTATTTAATAGTTTTTAACTAAACCACGCCACAATCTTTCCTTAACAAACCTCCTTGCTTTTCAATTTTATCACGTGTATTTTTGTGTATTTTTAGTTTGGCCATTTTGGTATTATTTTTTTTAACATTTAATTTTTTTTTATTAACTTTTGTTAGTAGGCCAATGGAATGGAATTCGTTAGTTCCAGTTACCCCGTCCCACCCCGAATTTTAACATTTTTGTCAAAACTTTCATGTGATTTGGTTAAAATCATATTTTTTTTTGGCAAATCTTAAATACAAGACCATAACTTTCAGCTTCTCATAATTCAGGAGGCATGTCCTTCGTACCTCTCTGTGCTGCGTGATCCATACGCATTTTAACAGACTTGTTGTGCTGGAGGGGTTTTACTTAGTGGTTAATAATGACAATTTTTAGATATCCTACCATGCCCTGCTCATACTCTCGATCGAGCTTACAATATTCAGCTTGAAAAATTGTTGATTTTTTTGAAGGAATATTTACTTAACATTATCCAACTGTTATAAAGTCTGATGTTATATATATGAATTCAGGTTTAGCCACATCTTATTGAGACCAAGGACGAAACATTTATAGAAGTCTTGAAAATAAGAATAATGAATAGTGAACCTTCCTTTTTTCGAACAGTCAACCGAAAACTAACAATCCAATTCCATTGGCCTAAATTAATTTATTTAATTGCTATAGTATTTTTATGTTTTTTAATTTTAATTTAATATTTGTTTTTTTTCTTTAATTCCTTTTGTTTTCCTCCGTCTTTCTTTTTTATTTTGTTCCTTATAGTAGCGTTTTCTATTTTTCACCTATGTTCATGTTAATTCTTTTGATTTTTATTTGTATTTCAATTTATATTTAAATTTATTTTCTTTTGTTTCCATGTCCATTTTGTTTTATTATTATTAGTTTAAATCAACTTATCTTTATTTTGTTTTTATTATTTTTAAAGATTTTTATTTTTATTAGTTCATTTTTCTTTTAGTACTTTGTTTATTTGGTGTCTTTTTCATTTAGTTGCATTTGTTATTATTTTTTACCATTTACTTTTGTTCATACTTTTTGATATAATTTATTTGCTGATATTATTTTATGTATTTTTAATCAATTATAAAAAATTAAAAAAAATTTTTCTTTTAAATCTTATAAAAAAACAAAACTCTTTCAATTTTTTATTTTAATTTAAGCGTTTTCTTTTTTCACTCATGTTTTCATTGTTATTCTTTTGAATTTTTTATTTTGTATTTTATATATTTTAAATTTATTTTCTTTTGTTTCCGTTCTAATTTTGTCAGTTTCATTCTTATTATTTTTCATTTTGGCCTATTACATTCCCCAACTTGAGTGATTCAAGTCAGCCGTGTAGGTTTTTAAAAAAAAGAAAAAAGGGGGAAAAGGGAGAAAAAAAGCAAAACATCGCACACTCTTTTCTGGTAACAAACAAGCTCAAACAAGAAAACAAAACTAATAACATGAAAAATCAAATTTTCTTGAACCGATTGCGAACCCAGGAAAGACAACGGGGGAAATATGCATGAGGTCAGCTCAGCGCCTTAGACAGCTGGGCCACATAGGAACTTGCTTTATATTCGTGTAATTTGCTCAATTGGTCAAAAGGTGATGGAAGACCGCGCAGTCACCATTGACATGACCCAATATGCATTTTACGTGGAGGATCCATTATAGTGTTTTGAAAATATTCCTTAAAATTTCGCAAGGAAAAAGGAGAACTTCTTCTTGAATAATTATGCCGCAAGAAATTAATTTTTAATAGGTCATCGGGTAATCTCGAGCAAACTCCTCATATATTTTCCACCATATTTTGGAACATCTTCTAGTAACATAATCAGGATGTATTAGAATCCCCATTTGGCTACATTTTCCTACCGGCGGTCCGAAAGTGTGTAGTCTGTGCACAAGACGCGCAAGATTTATATTAGACTGCGCGAGCGCTTAACGTTATCTCCGGAAAACGAAGGGATTCTATGGAGTTTTTTGCATCATAGGGTTCCGTTACTATGTTTTGTTTTGATATGTACGTAATTGGTCTGAACCTATAGAACCTAGCGAGAAAATTGAACGTTTTTTGTCGGGTACTTCGGTGCTCGCAACACCGGAAAAGGTAAGGCACCGTAATCGCTAACGGGCCGCATCCCTTGACTTACCGGACCGCCGTAACAGTTTCCAAAAAGCCCAAGCTAATTAGGTTCGCCCTGTTAGGCGCCCCTAAAAATGGTGGAATATATGGAAATGTGACTATCTTCCCGTGAAATATGCATTTTTTCCCTGCCCTGCAATCAAGCTCTCATATCAAGAATTAAATTCAATATTGGAATAAACTTTACTGTAGGTATATGGGGTCCTGGGTCATTCAAGCAAGATGAAAACTTAAAATTGGACATAACCCCCTTTACTACAAATTTGAATGTTACACAGATAGACCTGAGGCTTTTATTCTCTGTGTTCCAATAATGGTCCACATTCTACAAGAGTACATAACTGCTCACAAAAGGTCATATTCCACCCAATACTGAATGTATTATAGTACGGATTCTTCATTTGGTGGCCATTTGGGTAACTTTTCTAAATTTTGGCCATGCTGGGCCTACGAATTCCACATCTTTTTTAATATTGTATGTCACACAAAACTTTCACAACCGGCCAACTTTTTTTTTTTTTGGAAGGCACACACTCGTTTTAAGAACTCAGTTTTAAGTGCCCAAGCTAATCTAAGTTCCTTGAAGAGTGTTTTCAGCTGGAAAAAAAATCAAATCCAAAATTTGAAAATGATCTCATTCACAGTACTTGACCTTTCTAATTTCTGGGCAAATCCAAGAACATTTCTGAAGAGATTTAACGCATTTACCTGTGGAAACAACATTTGAGTCGAGCTAATCCCCCTTCCCACGTGGTATCGTCACCCCCACGAAATTGACAATTCTCATAATATCACCCTGTATGACGAGTTAGCCTTGTACTTCCCTTGGGAAGTTACTTCTCCGCTGGTGGATTTAAGGGGTAGGGCATGTAGCTGGTGCCCCCTCATCTGGTGCCCGTTCATTTAGACATCTGATTGTTTTTTTACCTTGCTCAGACATTTTATTCTGATTATTTTGCCCCATATTGAATTCGAATATTTTTGCAAAAATGCTCCTTTTTTTGTTATGTCTCACATTTCACTTCATATTGAAGGAAACGATTGGGCAATCTTACCGGCAGTCAGATCCAAATCATGCTTCGCCGAGATCCAGATCACAGGAGACCGTTTATGAACACTACATGGCGCAGTGAGTGCGAAAGTACGGTGACCTTTCGCACGTAAAGGGTTACAAATGTTTTAACCCTTGGTGCATCGAAGAATACTTTACGCGTAACCTAAAAGTATGCGATTAAGGTGCAGCGACACTAACCACTCGTGTACAACACCATGTCGCGTTGCAAAATCTGGATCAGTTTTGGCCGTTGCCCCGTGTAGACCCAAACTGGTCTACGAGGAAACGGATTGATCTGAATCCGATCTGGATCTGCGCTGCCGTGTAGATTGCCCCTATATCGCAATATCACGGGTGGGAAATGTTACCCATCTTTCATACACACGAAGTCAATTCTAGTCTAACATTATTTTGTAATTGAATTAAATATCTTCACTTTGAAAGGGTTTTATTATAAAACCATGTGATAGTACATGTGGACACCATCCTCATAACACAATGGATTTTACTGGCAACCATTTTCAAGGGTAACACTTTTGTCAACATAACAAAGGTCATTAGTAAATCATGGTACATGTAAATGGTCTTGTAAAATACCACGAATTCTATTTATACCCTGAGACAAACAACCTGTGTTAATTGACTTGCTCATCGGCATGGTAACTGCCGTAATCTCTATCGATCCAGGTTAACGATCTTGAACTTCATCAATGATGATGGCATACCTTGATATTTGCACAAAAGATTGTAAACAAAAACATCACATCAGTTTTATCAGCTGATTTTTTTTTTAATTTTTTAGGTTTTTTCTTTTTTTAAATTTGAAAGAAACCAAAATGTATTCCTATACGTGTGCCAATCACACAAAAACAAATTCTGGATACTGGCAAAGGAATTCTGCAAAAACCTACAACTTCTCTACATTTAGCTACAGGTATAGGACTTAAAGCCTGGTGGCGTCACATATCATTGCCCATGTGTACGCATGCTTGTTCTAAATTTCAAGGAAAAGGGGTATTTTACCCACTCTGTTTGCGAACATTTGATATCCCCGAATTTTCAAAAATAGGGTGGTTTGTCAGAGGACAGTGTCCTCGAAATGAATAAAATAGGGTATATTTTCAAGAACCTACCACCTTTTTGAGCCATGATTTTTCATGTTTTCCCCTGTTTTTTTCCCAATTGGCTGAAACTAGCCACCGGAAATCCCATTTTAATCTTTCCATCTGTGTTGAATTTTGTTGTGGGGGGGGGTAATTTTAAACAATCAATATATAAGTACTGCAGTGCGAACCAGAAGGGGGGTCAACTGCCCCCCCCCCCTGTGGGGAATCTTGCCCCCCTCTTGCCCCCCTGAAAAATACTATACTAAGAAATGTGAATGTATGCAATGTGGCCTTGTTTTTTCTGGTGCATAGTTACGGGGCGCATTGTAGATGCATAAAAAGTGGCCTATTTACGCATTCTTCACGAGTGACGGTAGAGTATGTTGCCAACCCTCAGAATTCGATCCCTACTGTGAAAAAATAAGGGTCGACCCGGCGAGCGTAGCGAGCCGGAAAATTTGGCGCCCATGATGCTTGCCCCCCCCTGAAAATGTGTGTGCCCTCCTCTGCAAAAAAAAGCTGGTTCGCACTGAGTGACTGCAAAATCATACAAGATATGATAATAGCTAGAGTGTGGGACATATTAAAGTTGAAAAATTAATTGTCCCCTGGAAAATACAAATAGGGTATGTTTTTAAAACTGTCCTTGAATTGGTAAAAAAAGGGTATATTTGAAATATATGAACTTGTCCTTGTTTTTCCGCAAAATAGGGGGTACTTTTTCAAAAATTGTCCTTGAAAGTGTGCGAAATAGGGGTCTTTTTGAGTTTTCAGAACGAGCATCGTTACACCTTTGTTTTGGGGTGGACCCCACTGGGGCTTAAAGTGTTTGAGAGAATTAATCTCTTCAAATATGCAAGACCTCTTTTGCAATGATGGACATGAATTATACTTTCTTCACCCTCATTTTATAAGAACACCTTCGCCGTCCTAGGGTTATAGAAAAAATATTCTTAAACACTGTGAAAATGTAGCAGTTTCATTGGTTGATGCCCGGGTTTAATTCGTTAATTGAACCCAGGTAGTACGCCGCTGCGTATTGAAGTTATTTTGAGGTTGAAGCGCTCGCGTCATACCTCGTTTGCTACTTTCGCGCGCGCCTGCCTACGTTGCGTATGATCGGTGCGTTCAACGGGTTGTTTCGATTGTTGTCACTGGGTAGTGGCAGTTCCTTTCTTGTTGTAATTTAAGCGTAAAGCACTCGTGAACTTGGGTTTAAGATGGACCTTAAATGATAAAGCTGTTAGAAGGAGAATAAAGTTATGATTTGGAAACCGGTACTCGCTTTACGAGAATTTAACCCGGCGACACCATTATTTTTGAGTGGAAGAACTCTGATGCCGCCTCGTTCTTCCACTTAAAATAACTGGTATCGCCTTGGGTTCAATTCGTCGTAAGAGAGTACCTGTTTCCCAAAATCATACCTTATTCTCTAAATAAAATTTTGTGGAAAGCAACCTTGAGAAGCAAATCTTGCCTGATCACCAGATAACATACAGTTTGAATATTGGCTAAGCCACTAGACATCATCACATTTAACACACTTCACTGCAACAAAGTGCCAGCTCTTATACCAGGGGTCCTCAATTGGGCTTCCCGTCAAGCCAGGCTTGGCCTGCGAAGGCTTGCCGTGCGCCCATGAGGCAGAAAAATGTATTCTTTAAAAATGATTTTATCTTTTTTAGTCACTAATTGACATCAAATTGTTAAAAATCGAAATTCGTGCTTATAAAGGGTACTTATTATTATTATTTTGACTATGTGCACTTCTAATGGTCACCTTACAAACTTCAAGTTCTATGGGCTGTACCTATACGGCCCATGGTGTCAGTAAATGTTAAAGTGGTCTTTGACAAGTAATTGGAACCCCTGTGCTAAAAACCACTGGTTGCAGCAAACCTAAAAAGCATGTTACAGCAACTAAAGGTTAGACAGAATTACAAAGCAGTTTGGTGCTAAACATCACTAAACAAGAAAAACGTAATTATAAAAAACAACAACGGTTTTGGGAGGTGTATCAGTATTCAAATTATCTTATTTTTAACATTAAAGTCCATGACACCGCTGAGTAGACATTTCTTAATTTCTACATTTTCGTACCTCAACAGCATCCTGATTTCAATCGCAACACAGATTTTAAAAGTGAACATCGGAAAGTGTTACATTTCAAGGATAAATATAACCATAACTGACAGGGCCTTCTCCTGTTTCGCGAACGCGTATCAAGATGCTTGAGTTGCATTTGACCCCGTTAATGACGTCAGCGTAACAAGTTGTAAACAAAGTCACACGTGGCTAACCGCCAACGCACACTCAAGAATATCTTCCTGTCGGATCTTTGTCGGGGAACTTGAATAAAGCTCTCTGTCTGATTCTCCTGGTCAGACGTCGCCTTGGTTGCACCCGTCGACAATACAGCACATTAGTGTCGTAAATTTTAAAGCACCAAATCAAGAAAATTATGCCAGTATGATACAACACGTACGCCGCATATCACGAGAGACACACTGTGTACGTACGCAAGAAAACTGGGCCACGCGCACGGCCGTTCCACGATGACGATCATGATGTGTATCGCGTATTTGTTACTAGGACGTCACTTCTGGGTCAAGCTTGCCAGCGCGATCATCACTTTCATTTTGGGAATTTCCTTTGAAAGCTGTCCAAAACACATTGAGATTATGCCCAATTTTTTTCAAATATAGTTCTCAAATACTGCGTCATGCAGATTTTTACATTGATACCAAATATATAGGAATGGAACCATTTTTTGGCGGTATTATAAGTATTGTTTAAAGCATGTTCATGTACCTTAAAGATAATGAGGTAATATTGCTGTTCTCCAAATAAAGCTTTGTGGGAAGGGGGGAATGGTGCTAATTTTTTCCTCTTTTTTCTTCCCACAGGCAGATATTCAAACCCATAATACATCAGTTTGAGAGCATTATACATAACGATTGCAACAGCTATGACTCATTTCATAAATGTATGATGGTCATCACGCAGTTTATTTTTAATGTGGAGTCTCAAAAGGCAGCAGTTGAGCACCACTACTTTACCTTTGCAAAATATTGTTGGAAAGGTCACAATTGGGACCGATCAGAAATGATTGGTTTGAGAACCACCTGTCCACACCTCTGGTTCAAGCAACTTCAAATCATGTTACAGCAACTAAAGGCTATACAGAATACAAAGCATTTCCATTCCTTGACAACATCACCCTCAAAACACCGTTGGTTCTGAAAATGGCAAGGGATAGAGAATGGGGGTTAGCATTGGGTTTTGGGGTAATGCTAACTAAAAAGAATGGTACCTTGGTTTTGAGTTAAAAATGTTTTGAATGTTTTTGGGTTCAAATGGCAAGGTAGTACAATACTAAAATTAGTGGGATTAACTAGTTTAGTAAACGGCAAGGTTACTTGACACTTTTGGCATGGTGGTAGATTCAAAGTGTTATTTCCCTTCTTCAGTGAAAAGGAGTCAAACTTTTATCTTAGTTCCTATATAAGCAATTGGTTTTTTCTAAACCTAAAAAATCAAAACCAAATGTACTGTAGATGTACAATCGATCAAAGAGACAGGAAGTTTAGAACGCTCGATGAAGGGTGATATAACTCAGAGTATTGTAAATGCATTATCAGATGATACAATGTTATGTCCCTTCATCTCTGTCATGGCTTTGGGGGTATTATGAAACTCAAAATCTTTGGAGGCTTTGCAGTAATGACTTTGTTACTATAACCATGACAGGCACTCTCAGAGCACGTCAAATAACCAAATCTGAGCCAATTTCCCAAGACGTAAGATCGCTTGTAAGTTGGATTTATCAACAATCGTAACTCGAACAAGTACTTTTTGAAACTTCAATCAAGTTCAAACTTTGGCTTATCGGGTTACGCTTGATATTAATCACACTTGAAAAAAAAAATCGATCGTAAGTCTTTTGCAAAGAAACAGGCCCTATTGGCCAATGAATTCCTCTTTACAGGTTTGTAGCTAGTACATTTTTAGTGGTGGGTTACTTGACAAAAATTTGACATATTTTAATAATGTTAATTGTCACAATTTTCATAAAATGATTAAATTGTCCATTTTGTGCTCTTTGGGTAGTGGGATCTAGAGTTAAAATTGGTGTTAGTGGTGGGCTTTGAAGCTGAGTGGTGGGCTCTGCCGCCCACCACCGCCCACTCTAGCTACATCCCTGCCTCTTTAAAATATAAATTTTTGCACTCTGAGGAGAAACTTAGTCTATGATGGTGCACTTAATTTAGTCTATGATGGTGCACTTCTACTTGCAATTGCAAGATTGCATAATTTGATGGCTGGAAAGATCCAAAGAGGTTAAGCTTTATTAAGAAAATTTACAAGAAAGCAATTTTTGGGTACAAATTGGGGTTTCAATATTTTAATTCTAAACTTTTTTACCACATACAAAGTGCTTAAAAAGAAAACTACTATAACAATTAAACTAAATGTTAGTTGACACTCTGGTACCAACCTATGTGAGTACGCCTTGCTGGCGGTACATGCAATGCGGCCATCTTGAATCTGAACTCTTGTCCGTCCTACATAAAGTGTGGCTGCCAATTTTGCTGATGGCTCTCTTTTAGGTTAATAAGCAGCTACTCTCTCTCTCAAACACACAACCTGTTCGGCCACTGGTTTTATTGCTTTGCTCCACTGTAACCCCCAGGACTGGTGGTGTGGAGTGGGCAGCAGAGGCAGAAGCAGCGCTTGCACACGGGAAACGTGGTTTGGTACTAGCCGCCGGCCGATGGTTATATAATCCGGCCTTTGTTTGGTAAGAGCTTGGGTTTTCACTTTAGTCGTTGTCGACTTGTGTGAGTGCGGGGGGCATCAACAATGCCTGGGTTTGGTGGTTAAGATGGTGTGCTTTAGTCCCGTCTTTATAATTTACGAGAGATGGGTCGTTCACTGATCTGTATTAAAAGCAGGAGAATTATAATGGAGCTGTTCAGCATAAGTAATTAGGCAGACTAAGATGTGTATATTAGGCAAAGCGGTAATTGGTTAAAACTAGAGCGGCAAATGCTAGCTAAAAGAAATGTGAAAATAGGCAATAGGATTTGAAGAGCGAGTTATAACTCTTCAAAATGACCAGAAATAACCTAGATATAGTGGCTAGGGAAGCTACATGGAGTTGTATACATTGTAAAGAAAATGAATACTATAGACAAATGAGAGAAAGAAATGAAATTTATGCAGAGAAAACAATATAGATGGGTGAGTATGATAAGAAATATCAGTTCCATAGGATCCAAGTCAAACAAAACAAATACAAGTAAAATGTACAAAACAAATACACAAACATAAAAAACAACAACACAGAATTGGTGTGAAGTCTGAATCAGAAATTACACAATCGTTTTCCTACCCTCACAAATGAATTGTTAGAATCGTTATGAATGGGTTCAAGGTACGGCTGTTAAATTTTTATCACAATAATCACACTACAATATTCTCCTTCACAGTCTTGGTAATGCACTTACAGACTTACTGGCAATCTACATGTACATGTACAGATTGTGTCAGAGGCAGACACAAAATTTGGTCATGCCAAATGACACCCTCTAATGGTGGAAGAGAAAACAAAAAAATTTTTATTAGTACAATGAATGTTATAATTTCCATGTTGTTTAACCCTAATGTCCCATCTGTTTCTAGCCTATTTCTCACAGCTCTGTTTGAAAATCTCATTATGATAAAACAAGAATAAAACAAAAAATATCAACGGCGACACACTTTTGACAACGTATTTGGAGTATTTATGCTACTAACTACATCCTGTGTAAATTTGATGAAATTTCATTGCGGGCAAATATGATTTTTCATAAAAATCTAGTTTTACAATGTCTTTCTATGGGAAATAGGCATATAGAGGGCGCTATAACATACAAATTATGACCTTTGTAGGCCTATATGGCAAGATTCCCGCAATGGATTTTTCTGATTTTTGCGGAGGTCATAGCTCTTGCATGTCCCTACTTATATTGGTTGTCAAAATTGTGTCGCCATTGCTTAGAAGTGCTCTAAAAATAAAAGAGACAATTTGCATGGGGTCAAACAGCTGTGCGCTCGGGAGGGAGTGAAGGAATAAGGGGAAAGAGAGAAGTCCGAAATTTGGGTCAGTCTCGAATCGGGGTCCTTCGGTTCCCAGTCCCATGACTGGGGATGGGGATATAGCACATTACGACTGTGTCGCTGGCCCGGCCAGTGATTTCACGCCGTGTGTGTGTGTCCATTCAATGCAATCGCTACATCCGGGACTTTGTGCATTTTTCTCATTCAGTGCATTTGCATTTGTTGGTGTTAACAATAACAAGAACTTACTTTTTTGTCTCCCCACAGACAGGGACGGCTGCAAAAATGGAAGAAAACCATCTCTGACTCAACACAGCAGTAACAGTTCAAATTACATTGTGCTGCTGCTGCTGTGTTGAGTCAGAGATGGTTTCATCCATTTTTACTGCACTGCAATTGCAGTGAAGTATGAATGGACCTTCAGTACCGATCCATTGAACACTGCAAGCAGATGACAAGAATTGGCCATTCACATTTGTAACAAAACTAAAGCATTAGGCCCGTAGACACGATATAACAAACCAAGAGAAGATATCAGTAGTTTCCCACAATGCATTGCTTCCAATGGAAGTTTTTGTACAGGTAGTCTGTGAATCGTTAGAGATGAAAGATTCTTAAAATGCAAGTTTGTGATCAGTGCTGTCAATTTAGCCATGTTTCATCTCTAACGATTCACATCAGTAGCTGTACAAAAACCTCCACTGGAAGCAATGCATTATGGGAAGCTACTGAAATCTTCTCTTTAACAAACCCATCAAGAGCAACCGACATTCATTCTGATCAACCCGCATCAAATGACAATTTACTTTCTCCGGAAATTGATACCATTACATAACACTCTACAAATATCTCAAAGTCCCTTTTCTGTTAATACTCTAGCCTAGCTGAGGCTGTCTTTGGGAGTGTTAACAATAACCAAAATCTTCACATCTGTGTGCTAGGAAATTCATGATTTGACAGACCTGTACATGTACAGAAGGCATAAAAAAATAGGTTTCCAAAATTATTGTGAAAATTTCACCATGAATTTTTCAACGAGATAAGCCCCGGGCTACGATGGCATCATGAACAGTATGCCATGGTGAGCCACCAGGTGTCAACGCTGACGTCAATAAGCAGCTAGAGTGCATTCAAGATTATGTGAAACCCGATTTAAATGTGATGAATGCTCATTCAACACACCCTCGTCGCAGATGGCATTCCATTTGCTGCAGAACGCACTCTGGTTAGCCATAGGCCTACAGTGTGAATGACTGATTAGGTATGACCACTGACATATGGTGCCTTGAGGGCAGAGTAGGGTTGATCCCGAGAGATTTATTGATCTATTTCAAGTTCAAATTGAAAATGAGTGATGTTTCTCATTTGCTAAATACTGACATTGCCTTTACTATTTAAAGGTGTATTTTCGTGATTTCATCACCTCTGTTTTATTCAATCGTTCACTTGATATCCAAAAAAACGTTTATTTGCCCCAAAATTTTGAGTTGATCCCGATCATGCAGTTTTGTGTTATGAGCAGCTTGTTTCCACGGCCCCACAGTCGGCGCACGACAGAAAATACAACCTTGCAATTTCTTACACATACAATGCTACAAGCTAATTTGCGCAGTAAGATTATACATGTTGGATACATTTAGGCTAACGGTTCGATCATATTGATATCTCAACTTTTTTTTAAGTATGTTAATTGTTAGTTAATTGTTATTTTGTGAGTTCCAGATTGGCCTTGTAGAGTAGATTTATCTCGCCTTGGTTAATCACAACAAGCTACCCATAGACTTCACCCCTTATATGCAGATATTCCGTCATATGGTGTGTGCGTTGCCCATTTCTTTACAATGCTGGCAGAAATTATAGCCAGAACGCAGGTAGTGCTTGGGAGTTAAATAAACCACACTGCCTATTTGTGGGACATATGTCTGGATCTGGATCATTTAACCTCTCAGAAAGGCGGATATCCCGCTCAACACTCGGAGAACTCTGGTACCTAGAGTGATGAGTGCAGGTAACAGCCCGAATGATCCCCCTACTCTTTTCGACGGGGGGGCCGAGGTCTGCCATTTTTACGTGCTCCGGATTGACTCCACTGACACACGGGCCCAACACTTTACATGACTCTCCGAACCATGCGGCGCCGGGCACCCATTGCATAACCTGCACATTCTACGCAATGGTGGGAGCGAGGAGATATTCCATAATCACACTTGCAATTGCAATTTCTGACCTTATAGAACTATTTGAGTATGAACATGAAACAAGACTCTCTCTCTGGGGCTCGGACCAGGGCCGCTGGGCCGATGTTTATATCCTGCCGACGGTTCATCGCCTTATACCGCTCGAAGCCACCATCGCCCTCTAGCTAAATGTGGGTTAACTGATTGAGAACTTTATTCCAATCAAACTTTATTTCTGATACCAGAAAAGTGTATAGTTTTAAATTACCTACCATCAAGTGAAATTTTCAGGCCTGGGAAATCTTTTCTTTCTTCTGAAATTATGGACCTCTGTATCTCTGAATATGTGGTTTGAGATGAATTTAGTATTCTGCCATACTTAAAATTCAGCACCTTTAACATGCGGTTTTATTCCTTACGTTGCCGAATTCGTAGCCTTTGGCAGAATACTAAATTCTCTTCCGTGTTGATAATCTAGTGTGTACATTTTGGCTTCTACTGAACAAAGGGACTGATTGTAACTTGAAAATTTGTAACCAAACGTTTTATCGCCACGGTCGGAGACCGTGCGTTTGCTATGTGTTTTTAACCCGGAATTTATAAACCCCATAGGATTGCTGGACAAACGAAAATACATGGGTGCTTTTCTAGAATTTAGATTTAGGAACTTGTGTGATTGTTTTGACGAAAAAGAACATTGTGGTATGGTATACCTAAGTACTACAGCAACATAGGCAACACTTCACGATTAATTTTGTCCGCAATTCAATTTCTTTGTGTCAATATGTTGACATAAAAGTCCTTGATTAAAATACAAACACCACTGAAGTCAAGTGATGCCACAAAAAAATTAAGATAGCTATTGTATGAATGATCGTTATGACCGAAAAAGTTTTTAGTCCGGACATTAATACATGAAGATGTTAACCATGAGAGAGTGTACCGTAATCTTACCTGTCATTAAGCGATCCTGTATGTGTATTGAGGCCACTCATTTGGTCATTTTTCACTCAAGATATTAAAAAAATAAAGACACACCGTAAAACACTAGCAGAAATCCGAATCAGCCTTAAGTCGTATTTTTTTAAGCATTTTTTAATTACAGGCTTGCAAAATTTGTTACTCTATTGGTTTTAACAATTAAGGGTGACATGCACCGTGACAATGCGGGTTATAAAATTGCGCCGTTAGTAATGAATTTACTATCACACACACACCCCGGTAATATCACAGTGCACTTTACAGCAAAATACTGTAAAAATTAAAATGAAATTACAGGATCGTATTTCTTTTCCTTTCCCCATCGGCGCCCTCGAAAACCCTGAGGGGGAAACTCTAAACTGAAAGTAAAGTATCGGTAACCCCCAGCCGCCTATCCTGCCGTATCAGCCCCGGATATCACATGTTTGTGTAAAAGGGTTTGTTTCATGTGGGCCATATTTACTAAAAAATCATAGAATAAATACAATTTAGATAAAAAACAGCAATGTAAAATAAAATCACCTAAAGAGTTGTCTTTTAGCATTAGGGCCATGTTTCTTGATTTTTGCAAACCTACTGCGAAACCATACCTACTCTCTTCAATTGGAAAGGATTGAGGTGAGGGAAACTCCAATTAGATTGAGAATCAGTCCTTAAAAGCCTCTTAAAATCGAAAATTCAAACCAAATTCCATGAATTTCAATCGCATTTTTAGACGTTTCCCTCAACTCAATCTTTTTTAAGCGAGTACGCAGGGGGGAAATTCCACAAATGGGCCGAAAAGGTCCACTTATTGCTGATTTGTGGATGAAGAGGTCCAAAATTGAGAGAAATTTTTACAAGTAACGCCCCTTTTAAGGTTTGATGAGATGTCAAAGGACCGGGGGGTTGATTCACTAATACCAAAAAGTTCCCACTTTTTTCAAACCAGAGCATCAATGATGCAGTGGCCTATTAATATCTTTTATTTTAAAGTTACTTTTTTGCTCATAAACATAGCTTCCTCCCTCCCTCCCCCGCGCCTGCCTGATGCACCCAGACCCCCCTTCCCCAATGAATGGCACCCAAATTAAAGGTGACATGAGGTCCACCCAGTCACATGAAGCCACAAGAACAACCTCCCCCTGTCCGCCTCCAAATGCACCTTGCCCTTCCCCCTGCCCCGATGCAACCCACCCTGACCTCTCACACCGAAGCACCCAAACCCCTCCTGACGCACTCCACCACCTCACAACACACTAACCTTCCCCCCAAACACCACACCCTGTTTTTCCTTCCTAATCACGCCACCTTCACGTCCCCCCATCCCATCCCCATCCCCACCCTTCCCCCGCCCCAACACCCCCCCTTTCCCCAACACCTCACCGCTTCCCTCCCCCTAACACCCCAGCTTCCCCCATGACATGGGGTACTGATGTCTCATGGGATCACTGAGGTTCATGTGGGCACTGATGTCAAAGGGGTCACCGAGGTCAAGGGGTCCCGAGTCACATGGGGTCACCAAGGTTACATGGGTTCACCAAGGTCCAATGGGGTCACCAGGTCACATGGGTCAACCAGGTCAATGGGGTCCCAAGGTCAATGGGTCACGAAGGTCAAATGAGGCCACCATTGTCACATGAGTCAATCCCCATTCCTCTACCTGATGCACCTTCACCGCTCCTGCCTGATGCACCCGACCCGTCCCCAATGATGGCACCAAGGTGACATGAGGTAACCAAGGTCACATGAGGTCACAGATCACCAGCCCCCTCCCCGATGCACCCTCCCCACTATCTACCACGCACCCTCCCAACTATCTACCACGCCGACGCCCCAATCCCCAACTAGCTACCATGCCCCCTCCCCAATGCCTCTTACCCTTCCCCTTCCCCGATGCACCCGACTCACCCCTCACCGACGCCCCCAACCCCTCATCGACACACCCGACCCCTCACCGATGCCCTCACCCCTACCGACGCACTCCCCCTTCCAACACCGCTAAACTTTCCCCCAACACCCACCTCTGTTCCCCCTCCTATAAAACACCCACCCCTTTCACTTCCCCTCCCCACCCTTTCCCACAAACACCCCCCTTCCTCCCTCCCATGACCATGGTCACTGAGGTACATGGGTCACTGAGGTCCATGGGATCACCGAGGGGCACATGGATCACCAAGGTCCCCCTGGGGTCACCAGGGGGTCACCTGGGGTCACCTGGGTCACCAAGGTCGCATGGGGTCACCAATGTCGCATGGGGTCACCAAGGTCACATGGGTCTCAAACAAAGTCATGAGGTCACCAAAGTACACATGACGTCAATGCACCCCCCTCCCCTACCTGATTCACCCCCCGACCCCTCCCAATGAATGGCACCAAGGTGACATGAGTCCACAAAAGATCCCTACCACCACCCCCCCTCTCCGATGCAACCCTCCCCAACTATTATCAGCCCCCATCCCCAATTGCACCTTACCTTTTCCCCTCCCCGATGCACCCCACCATGACCCCGTGGGGGGGTCATCCTGAGGGGGGACCCCTCCCAACGTTACCCAACGCACTCCAACCTCCCAACACCCCAACCTTCCCCACACCCCAAACTTTCTCCTCCTAACACCCCACCCTTCATTTCCTTCCCCCCTCCCAACACCCCATCCCTTTCCCCTTCCCCCACACCCCAGCCTTCCTCCTCCTCCCTAACACCTCAGCCTTCTCCCTCCATATGATTCCACACACACAGGATGTATGGCATTGTCGTTCTTTTCATATATTAAAGGAATTTTTGCATTTCCGATGTATTGTTTAAGCGATACGCAACTATGCATATTTCAATAGCTCATTTGCATTCCTAAGCTGCATGTATCACAATTTGAAATGGCAAAGAGATGCGCCCCATAATGGGTTGCAGCCTGCAGTGAAAATTTTGCATATCGAAAGAACTTTTCATTCAAAAATACAGTGATTACCAGATTATATTTTGCATATTAATTAGCTCATGTTGCATATTTAATTCCGCACCGAATATGCTCAACGTCTACTCAGGTGGAAAACCCTTTAACTCTGCTTTTTTCCTTCTGACAAGTTACGTCATTTATACACCTTACTGGACTACTCCAGATAACTTGTACACACCTTTGCGGGAAAGGTTAAACAATGTTTGACTGACATGAGTCAATGGTCACATGAGGTCCCAATTGTCCCAAGAGATCACCAACATGTTCCTCCCAACCCGGCCCCCCTTGTATCATCGTAGCCCTTACTGACTTGGCATGAATATACATATAGTACTAAACTCTGCATAAGAATATTTCCCGTGAAGTTGTACTCCCAAATTTTTTTTTTTTCCAAACAAATGTGTTTTGCATATTCTAATGCATGTCCATCTACTAATCACCTTTCTTCTGATTGTACATACAAATCCCCCATTTTTGTTTTTAAATTTTTGGCATGTATAAGTAAGAAAATCTTCAGTAGCAATTTTTCGTTGGTTTATTATTTTATTAAAATCCCCAAATTCAAGAATTAGCTGCTCATTTTACTCCTATAAATTATGAGGGTCGTCGGTGCCAAATTGTGTAGCACGAATTTCAATACGGAATAAATCGCAATCTCATCACAGTGGGCGCAGTTCACACTTCATTGAAAAACGTTTTACACAATTTGGCACTCGCCAGTGGTGGAATAAGCGGACCCGGAGCGACCCTATTCCACAAAACGCAAAAGGACTAACGGAAATCACTGACCATACACAACGGAAGTAGGCCTATTCCTATAAACCGTGGGTAGCAAAACACGTGCGAGCAGTTGCGGGAAAAAATGGGGAATTGGGAACTCCTTCCCGGAATCATTGCATCCTCGGGGAAATGAGAGAGACGAAAATAAAATAAAAGGATACTAAAATTGAAGTACGACTTTTTTTCTAACAAAAGTTAAGGTGCTAATAAATATAAATACATGGAATTCCCCGAAATGTCGGCGTTGGTGGATTCCAATTTCACTGATGATTCAAACGGTCTGGGAAATTCCCCCAGCCAGTCAAG
Organism: Ophioderma brevispina; assembly: GCA_023653785.1. Taxonomy (NCBI): domain Eukaryota; kingdom Metazoa; phylum Echinodermata; class Ophiuroidea; order Amphilepidida; family Ophiodermatidae; genus Ophioderma; species Ophioderma brevispina. The sequence goes on from JAMKCH010015993.1 coordinate 25,562, forward strand.
CTTTAACTATACTGATCTTTCATGACTTTTCAGACTCAGACCACGATCAAGTCACCCACCTGTAATTTCGGATCACAAATTTGCAATACTGGCGAAATATTCTAAACTGAGTGCTAAAACTTTGTTTTGTGTCACAATATCACCCATCACCGACCAGCGTTGGCATAGCGTCGGGTTCGTCGTCGGTCTTTTGTAACGCTTTTTCAAGCTAAATGACGTATTTTTTTTAGCAATAAAACACATGATGTATTTCTTTCGATTTCACTTACTTATTCATTTCTAAATGATTTTTTTCATTTCGATTTCCAATCTATGTTAGTCATTTCAAAATGATTTTTTAAAATACTTCTGACTTAATTACCGTGTTTATTTTTGTTTACTTTGCAATTAACACGTGAATGGACGCTCTGTTAAACTTTGGTTGTTTGGTTTTGATCATTTAAATACCTGGGGCGAGGTAATGTCACTTTGCAAATACTGATCCGCTCCCGGCCATATGGACTGATGTAATTTGTCTGTTAATAATATTTGAAAAAGAGATGTAACTAGAAAAAATACACAAAAATATGAATAATTTATTTTGGTCCGAGTGGTTTTTTTTTTCTTCACGGATTTAAGGGGATCATAAATCTTTCGACTGAGTCTGAGAGAGAACTTTACGGTAACCCGGCATGCGAATTAACTTTGTCACAAAAATTTTAGACTGCAAAATAATTGTGGCGGGCCAAGATCCTTGACCTGGGAGGTTGGACTGAGGAAGCAATATCGATCGCATTGGAAATTTTTGCAAAGGGGACTTCCCGCTGGTTCTGCGCGTTGTGTAAGATTGATATCTTTTAATTTTTGTCCGTTCCTTTATTCAGCGCGGTAAAAGTAAAACTTGTGAAAGCAATATGGTCAAGTAATTCTTTTTTCTGATTATAAGAGGATGGTCCCGATTTAAGTATATAAAGTTTTCATTCTCTTGATAGACGGGGCCTTCACCCCAAAACCCGCTCTGTAAAGTTTCGCTCCGATATTTCAATCCATTTTTATGTGAGAGCTAAAAACGTGATTTTATAAGCCCCATAGAGTACTGGTTAAAACTGATATTGTCGACCAAACAATGGGGCATATTTTCGCTCATCACATCCAAACCAACATCTATTTCATGCCTAAAATTTCACAGGTAAAATGAAAAAATATTAGCTTTTCTTCTGATAACCAAACTTTGACGCACTTCCGGTAAAATCTAGGGTCCCTGGGGACGGGCTTATTAGCGATCGGCCATGGACCTTTAATTTTACTTTTTTTAAAATTGCAATACTGATTGCAAACCATAAACCATTAAGCTGATATTTTGACTTGCCCGAACAACAATATCCTGTAATTGCAAAAACAGTCCGAAAGAGAATGAAGCAAAGGCCGTCAAATATCAAACTTGCTTATATTTGTTCAAACTGATTCAAAATTTAGTGTGGTGTTAAATGTCCGCTTTTTTGATAGGTAAGCTAATCGCACTTGCTGTGATTAATTCATGATTGTTCGCTTAAACACAAGTCATATAAGTTTTAATCTCGTCACAATAACAAGAATATGTACTTATTTTATAATTAGATACCGATGGAATTAATTTGCTCTCAATAAAAATTTGTTGGGATTCTTTTCAACAACTGTTCAACAAAATGCTTGGCACTTACGCGTGTGTGTAGCATATCCACACGGGACACCAGGGCCTGCGTTTCCAACGGTCACGTGGATCCTCAAGGGAAAACTGGGAATCCCAATACGTGTAACAGTGGATGATTTCATGAATATTTATGAGAACTTATCTCTATCCTACGTTTGTCGTGGATCTTTTACATGGATCCAAACTTTGGATATTTTTGAGGGCTTTCTATCTAAAATTATGTCATAAAAGTGATATATATAACTTACGATTAATAATATACAACAGCCCTGACACAACAAGCATTTTTGGCTCGAAAGAGGCAGACTTTTATTAGGACACAGTAAGTTGCATGGTGCAGGCATAGAATCTGAGCCAAGGCCGGGGTCATACAGGCACATCATAACACAACAACATCACTCTGGCGCAAGGACACAATAGCCCGACAAATCCAACACGCTCCCAAGTAACTCGGGTACTGATATCGATAACAAAAACCGCCCTCTCGAATCGTCATAATGACGAAGTATCGGAAGCTATCGGACACACAGGCAAATTTTATACACTGGAAATCAGATTCCCGCAACAAAAACACCTTCACAAATGACAGTTACACACCAAAATTTCAAAAAATCCATTTCCATTCAGTTTCATCCATAGGATCACAGCTTGCAGAACTGTTAATTTTCAGGGCAACAAGCAAGCCATAAAAAACTATTAAGGGCGTTACACAGCGGCAAAATCGTCAAATTCTTCACGCTAGATGGCCAAAGGCTCTATTCATTACATTTAATAGACCAAAAAGTATTCATGCGTATGACCCTGCCTCCAGCAAAGAGTAAGCCTATATTTACATTAGACCTAGAATTATTATTCTCCTTACAATTATGGTTTTAAATCATTGCAGCCCAGGGCACGTAGACAGTTACAACTGTAGGCAGCATTTGTGGTTCGGCGGGGGCACAAAAACGCTCGGTCAGGGAAGGTCAGCCCGACCAATGAAAAAATCGCACCGATTGGAGGTAGGCGTCCAAAAACGGCTGCTTTTGCCTCAAAGTTTCCCAATTTTTTGCCGCACAATTCTCTCCAAGGGGGGGGAGGCGGTACTCTGCACCACCCGCATTTTCCCCATGATTGAGTCACTAGTGGCCACTTTCTCCGACCCCAGCCTACGCAATGTTGGGTCGTTAAGGGAGTGGGAGTTCTTTGGCTGGCCCATGGTGGCAGTAAATTTCCTCCTGGCTCATTATAGCTAATGTTGGGAACAATCTTGATACTTTTAAGGCAGATTGAGGCATAGTGAAGTGTGAATTTGTGACCGCGAAAAGCAATAGGCCTAAAAGAGATGGCTTGGAGAAATATTGTAATGTCGCTGAAGTTTGCATGATGTGAATAGTGATCAACCCGTTTATTGACCGCTCCACTCACATCAGCTAGCGGTTGCATTTTTGCAGTAATGTTCACACTGGCTCATAGCTCATTTTGAGAAAGGGGCCTAAATCTTGACCGCTCTTTGATTTAACACATGTGACTAATATGAAGACAAATAATGGAGAAGCTTGAGAAAAATATTGTAAATGTCTCTGAATATTTGCGTTAGTGGAGAGAGGGATCAATCGTTTTAGTGACCGCTCCCATTCAAATCAGCCTAGCTGTTTCGATAAGCGGGGGGCAACCGCTAGTGTTGTATTTGGCAGTACCAATGTTGGCACTTGTAACCTGGAGACGATTGAAAAGGTGGTTGGTGCACTTTTGTTTAACGGTAATATTATAGCAATAATATGCGCACGGGAGACCAATTTTCAATTGTTAAAGGGAGCACTTTGTGATCCGCACCTCATCCCCCCTACTTGCCACCATTAGTATCCATCATCAATCTTGGTTCCATAACGTTAGCCTATTGGAATTTGGTGAGGAATTTCATTTCAATCTTTCAACAGTTTGTAAAAAAGGTTAAATTTATACAGTCCCCGTATTTAAAATTTAATTAAAAACATCCTAATTCAGGCAGTGATTGAGTTGTTTTTCTTGCTAATAGTGCTTTTAAATTGTAATTTTGGTATTTTTTTCAGTTTTTTAATTTTTTGCATTGTGAATTTGTGATTTGTCGCTCTCAATGGTGCGAAATTCTGCAACATTTTGGATGGTTTTGGTAGCAATTTTGTGCTTTAAATGCAATAGATTTTTTATTTTATTGAAATCTAGTATGTTTATAAGGTTTTTTAATATGACTGTGCAGTTGACATCGTATAACCGGCCACAAACATGATTCATTAACGATTGAACGTGCAATGTCCGTTTTTAAGGACTTTTTTTAATTAATGATGTGCCTTTTCACCTGTAAGACAAACATGGAAGACCAGACCTCGATCAGGTAAGCAAATTCAATGCCAGTACATGCACATTTGCTCTGCTTAGGACACCGTATGTGAGGCATTGAAAGATGGTATTGGATATAAATTTGGATTGCCATAAAAAAAAAATTTCAACAAACCCCATTTCACAGTTCACAAATAGGAAGGACAAATGCACATACTGTAGGTGATAGAAAACTGCCAGTCCTGCAAGCATACCATGTAGCATTTAGAGGGCTCACATCCACAGTTCTCTCACCGATGATAGACGGTTTCCACACCGTTTATTCCAAGCCGCAACAGCATCAAAGGAATTTCAAAAACATGTAAAATGGTTTAAAATACCCACTCAGGGCATCCGAATGGGATAGGGAATTCGCCCTGTTTGAGTGAGGCCTCGGTCCTGATAAAAACAATCCAAATTGTAACAATGACATTTCATGATGTTGTGTAAAGATGATAACTGAATCTGGAAAGTTATATTTATCTCATAGTTTCTATCATTGTTTCCTATTGTTAAACCCTTATGCCCAGTGTTTCTAGCTATTTCCTGGGAGGGTAGTGAGGAATAAAGGAATAGGGGAAAGAGAAAAGTAAGGAAACACTGGTGGTCTGATTGTCTTGAATGGATATTAATGCTATGGCGGTGTCGTTTGACATCATTGCTGCATCGGGACGTTTTTCTCGTTCAGGGAACTGGTTTTTTTTGGGTTGTTTGGTGGTCGTTAGGGTAAGGCACAAAATCGGAATTTCAAATATAATTTGTTTTATCAATTTAAAATAGTCAAGTGGAAATTAAGTAGTCGCCTAAAATTCTCAATTCCAATGTTGAGACCAAATTGCTTTTCGTTTCAGCAGTAGTAAATATTTATGAAGTTAATGTATAACCGTGCCGTAGGATACGTGTAAAATATAATTCAGGACCGGAATTTTATAACAAAGTTATGTAAGAACAGTGGTGTTCTAAGGACTGTAAGGATGCTGCACTTACCTTCTCCGATTGTTGATGTAAAAATTGCATTGTCTTCGGCAGCTGCAGAACCGTCCCATGAAAATTATTCCCAAATAAATATATTCATTTCGATCACCCTGTATTGACGTAACCTCCCCAAGTGACGTCACTACCCACAATTGCCTCTTCCTCTTTTCGTCTTACCATCGACAAGATCAACATCCTGCAGGGGGCGGGACCGGCCGGGAATCAACATCGGAGAAGGTAAGCAAGCATTACTTACGAGTCATTAGAAAACACCACCTTTCTTACAGGACTCATCAGGAATCTGCTTACCTTCAATCCGAATGTTGATTGTAACAAATTGCATAAACATCGCCAGATTGCACAGGTACTAGGAGGCGTGCAGGATGAAAACGTCACATCCGGATGCGTTGAAGCGAATATGAATTCGAATTGAAGCAATTCGAACAAGACATAAATAACAGCGAAAAAGCATTGAGACCCTCTGGGCGGGACGCAGAATATTGGCACTTACCATTATTGTTGTCCGGAGAGACCGATATGTGAAGGACAGCATCGGGCAATTAGCTCTTACTGGGTTGACGTGTCGAAGGTAGTGTAGTGAAAGTAGTTGAGGAGCGCCATGAAACCGCTTCGCAGATTTCGGCAAGGGAGACGAAGCGCGGAAGGCGAAAGAGCTCCGAGAGAGCCTCTGGTGGACATGAGCGTGAACACTCGCCGGAATTTGGAACAGCTGCCGGCATGTGATAAGCTTCAACTACCACCTAAGCTAGCGTAGCCTTCGTCGCGAGGGCACCGTGAGGGGCAACCGTTGTGATGAAGAGCGCGGATTCGTGGTCCCCCTGATGGTGCGCGTCCTCTTAACATACATTTTAAAGGCGCCGACAGGACCCCAGAATCTGTCCTCCCGAATGGAGGAGAAACCGTAATGCTCTTCGGGAGAAGAGAAAGACAGGGGGACGCTGAAAAGGCGCTACAATCGTTCTTTGCGAGAGAAAACCCGGACGAAAGTTAAGCGTAGCACCGGCGTCGGAGAACTGGATAGCATCGCCTACAGCTAGCCGCATGCCTGCAGCTCCGACTGGCGGCGGCCCGAAGCCATGAAGATGAGGAACGCCGCGTCTTCACGTTCAGGTTAGCCAAAGTAGCGTCCTCCATGGCCTCGAAAGGGGCTACGCGTAGATAGCCCAACACCTTGTTGAGGTTCCATGAGGGTTACCAATGCCTTCTCTCCGGGGGCCGGGTATTAAACATCCTGTCGAGTGGAAGCTTGATGGCGGCAGAGTCATTAAGTCTGGTTCCATCATCAAACCCTCAGTGGATCGACTGAATAGCAGAGGGGGAGTGAGTCCCGTATCTTTTAGGTAAACCAACCCCCAGGGGGATTGGCAGAAGAAAGGAACAGACACCTGGACAAAGTGAGTACCGAAAGTAAACGAAAGCCTAGCGAGGCCACAAATAGGGAAGCAACCACCCCTCATAGTGGCAAAAAACAGTCCCGGGAGAGAGATGAAATATGTAGGACAAACCAAACAGGTAGCTAGAACGCCCAGACCGTCCAGAGTAGAAGTTCTGAGCGTACTTGGGAGTTTATAACCAGAGAGGCCAGGTTAGCAGCTTTTCTCGACGAAAGGCCTCCTCTGGAGATGACTCCGGACAAGGGGCCAAGCAGTCAACCGCATGTGATCATATTCAGATTAGAATTGGTGACGGATTTCTAGAGCGAACAAGGAAGAGGGGAAGGGACTAGGTATTCTAGGGGCAAAGAGAGAAGCATGGGAGGAAGTCCCAACCCGAGAGAACGGTAGAAAAGGGGTAAGGATAAATACGGCGGTTGGAGAGGACGGCAAAAACGGGGCCGACCAATGATGACTTAGCATTCCTCCTCTGACGATTTGCGAAGAAAGCGATGTATCCAGAGGAAGTGGGGCAAAGCCCCGCGGTGGAGGCGTACAAACGTTATTCGGAAAGGTGGGAGCATAGCGGAATCGCACAGTTTAGGAACCGGCACACCCCCCATCTTTCTAAGCCAACATAAAGGAGAGAGAGATGGAGGAAAAGCGAGATTCCACCAGGATTTCCCCGTCCGTTCGCGACCTCGAACGGTTGGCAGCGTCTCCTGGGGACCCCTTTCCCATGACCGGTGCTGACTGGACATTATAACCGTTATCCCCACTCAGTGGCGGTATTCGCAGGCTAGTACAGTGGGCTTTGCCCCCGGATTGGGTCGTTCCTGCCCCACCACCCATTTGACTGCTCGTAATCACTCTCCCTTCCCCCCGCTTAGCCCATCTCGCCTACTGGGTGCCGGCACTGCCTCCCCTCTCCACTTTCCTCCCTCTCCCTTGACTCGTATCGTCTCCACCCCCGTAACTTTTCCTTTTTTATACTCTATCCTCGCCCAGGTACCTAGAGCAGAACACCGGGAGCTGTTGATTCCGTTGACGACGTGAAGAGATCTATCGACGGGTATAGAACCTGTCTCGAAGATCATCTGGAGACCCGTGGGGCTAGGGACCATCTTAGGGACCGGCCAGTCGGCCCGCCGAGCATAGACCGTCCGCCAGGATGTTGGTAACACCATGGGATGTGCCGTCGCCAACGAGGGATTATCCCGCCGGCTGCTGCACCAATTCAGAAGTTGAATTGAAATGGAGTGCAAAGAGCGTGGGGGACATGGTGCCCCCTTGCCTGTTCACATAGGTCACTACAGTCGTGTGGTCGGACTGAATCATGACATTGACAGCCCACCAGCCTGGACTCGACTCCTGAGGGTTTGTTGTAAAACAACTGACTAGAAGTCTAGAGAGGTGAATGGGGAAGGACGACGTGTTCGGGCGACAATTGTCCGAACACGTGAATTCTCTAGATGACCGCCCCATCCCCACTCGCGCCGTCCGTACGATACTTATGACGTTGTGGAGGAGGAGCTGGGAACATTCACTCAAACCAAGAGGTGGTTGGTGCGAAGCATCCACCACTGCAGCTCCCTCCGTGGGATGGCAGCCATCATCGGGATAACCCTGGTAAATGGGGTTGCCGACTGGGGTTCCCCCCCCTTGGGGTTAATGCGCCAGAACAGAAGGTGCAACACTGAGGGCCTCGTGTGAATGCGACAGTCGGGGACCAGGGCTACAAGAATCGGCCAGCAGAACCAACACCCTGGCCAGGCGACGCGGTCGCAATGCGGGGCTCCGTGGGAGACACATCGCACACGATACCATGTTCGCCACCCGTTCGGGTGACGGGACAGCTAACCCATGGACCAGGTCTAGCTGTGCACCCAGATGGGGGTCTGTGTCGGAACGAAAAATGGATTTCTGGGGAATGACCAGAAAGCCCAGGCTCGTCCTCACTATTCGCACCACGAACTCGAGTTGCCGCCGTGCATCGACCCTGGCGCGGCTTGTACCCAGCCAGTTCGTCCAGGTAAAACACACAGATTGATACCCCGGCGCACGGAGGTACGCTGCTACAGGCCTGCCAACCACCGGGTGAAAACCGCTGCCCTCCTTTGGTTTGCGGTGTGATTGAAATGGTGGAAAGGCCGAAGGGGCGGCAGCGAAACCGGTACGCCTCTCCATTCAACGAGAAACGGAGCCATGGCTGACCGTCTCGATGGAATTGGACGTGGAGATAGGCGTCCTTGAGGTCCAGTGACGTCGCCCCGGTCCCTTGATGGGAAACGTAACACCGAGGGCCAAGGTCTCCATCGAAACCGCAGGGCTGGATGAAGACATTGAGCGCGATTGGAGATTGAGAATCGGACGCCAATCGGACCGTCTTCCTTCGGAAAAGCTAGGAAGAAGGTGGACCAGGAACCCATCCCGGAAGGGGGGGCTGATCCGGACGATCGCCCCTTTGCGGAGCAAGAAGCAGACTCTCGACTTCCGTCAAGAGAGCCTGCCGCTTCCATGACATCCGGGAAGGATGGTGCGCCTCCTCGGCCAAATGACGAAGGAGGTGCTGCAGTGAATTCGATACGGTAACCCGTATCCACCAGTTGCAGCACACATTCGCCCGGCTGGATCCCGATCCAAATCCCAGCGAACTTCAGCAGGCGACCGGCCCACCGGAGGAGGATAGGATTACTGCCCGGGTGGAAACTGCTCCATTCGGAAAGGGGAGGCGGCAGACACGGTCGCCCGCCCCATACAAACCCCAGTCTTCGCCTTCTTGGCCCTGGCACGAGACGGCTTGGACTGGGGAGCCGGACGCTTCGCCACCCTCGGAGGAGGGGGATTAGCAGACGCGCAGACGTAGGACGCCGCAGTCGAAGGAGCAGGGGTGGCCACAGACGATTTCTTTGGCTTCCTGCTCCGCGCATTCCTCTGCTTCGGCTTCTCGGTGGTGATAGGCTTGAGCTTTCTTGAAGCTTCTCCTCGTTGGTGACACACTGCGCCAGTAGTTGCTCCCCAACAGTGTAGAAAGTGTCACCGAAGAGTGTCGGCCGGCCAAAAGGCATCTTCCTCAGGTTTCCCCCGAAACGGTCCTGTTGAGATGCGCTTAAGCTTGAAAAAGCGTTTTCGCGTCTAAAGAACCGACCCGCATCGACAGAGCCATAGACTCCTCCAGCTGATGGTGGGCTAGCGTAGCGCCAGCTCCACCGCCGCCAGAGAAGAGGATTCTTGGTAGATATCGCCGCCACCAAGTCACAAGATGGTTGGTGACGCAGAGGGAGAAAACTCGATAAGCGAATGAGACGCCATGCGCACGGGCGTCAGCTCTCTTAAACTCTTCCTCCCAAAAGGGTGATTGAGGAAGCATGGGGGCGCAGAAGCCCACGTGGACGGCAACTTCGGGCGCAGTTGCCTGTCCATCGAGGGCACCCTCAAAAGCTTCTCATAGTCGGAGCTGCACACACGAAGCGTAGCCGTGTAGGCCCCGCGAACGAAACGCGAAAGCCCACGGTCTCTCCGGAGTGTCCAATGCGTCCCACGCCTCATGGAAATCCTTGGGCAGTGAGAACAAAGGAACTGTCCGCGTCGGCTTGGAGCCCAGGGGGGGGGGGGGGGGGGTGGGGGGGGGGGGGGTGGGGGCCCCCAGCTTGAGATCCCCACCTGCACTGGCTTACCCTCGTCGACCGCTAAGGCTAGGCCAGAAGCCATCAGAAGCCATAGCCCTGAGGACTGGCGGGAGAGCAGAGGCGGGGAACAGGTCGGTGCCGACGACCGGCTCCGAAGTTCGTGTGCCGCGGCTCCAGGACGATGAAGAGGCCCCCCCAGCATCATCAGCACCTTCCCCTCCGACTCCCGCTGGTCCGAGGACTCGGAATCGGGTGGGGGATGAGCCACAGTAGCAGGTGCAGCCTAGGCTGAACCACGCTACACGACTGCACCCGAAGGCTATGCTGCGACGGGTAATGCGGAACAAGCCGGCGACCCCGGCAGAAAAAAACTCGCACCCCATCCATCTACTCCTCCATCCCACGGCCCCCCACCTAACAAACCAAACAACCACCATTACTCCCACCACGCCTCCACCTCGCACTAATCTCCCGCACACGGCCCCGACAGGCAGGGTGGAGGGAAGCCGGTATGCGGAAAGAGCGCGGAGGTATCTGACCTGTGGGCCAAAAAAGATTGGCCGGAGGTGGTAAGAGCCATTTAACCGGGTTCACAAGAAACCTGGAGTGAGGATCCCCAAACTGGGGAGGGCGGATGTATACAGCGCCCAGCGAACCCCGGCGGGGGCCGAGGGCCAACCCAAGTTGGCCACGGGCCGGAGCCACGGGTCGCCCAGCGGCATGCACGCTAGCACCCCCCTGTTGCCAGGCCAAACCAAACGGTGGTGGAACGGCATGCAGAGGCTGGGCGACGGGAGGGAAGCTGCCATGGGCTACGGGCCCCGGCCGCCTGCCTCAACCTGCGATGGTCCTCCCCGGAACGACTTATCTCTGCCAACTCGGAAGGCTTTGTACACCATACAGAATGAGCATTGTAAGCCTTGAATAGGCATTGTTCCGGGCAATCGAACTGCAACATCCCACGATGAATGGGATTTGTTTGGCTAATCTAATCTGATTAGGATTATTGCCCAAGCCCAGTCGTAACCCCAGTCGTAACAGGGTGTAATTCGCCATGGACGATGCGCCGGCAGCTGAAGCCCCCGAACGGGGGCAGGAGCCAAAGGGTCGTGACAAGCGTAGTTGAAGCCCGGAGAACCCCCGTACCGTACGGAGGACGAGGAGCAACGAGGCAAGAGCACGATGCCGCCGAGTGGACAGCTGCAAGTCAGCAGCCGATAGGATACAGGATTTTCGTTGTGTAAGACAGTGAGTGCTAATAACGGGAGCCGTCGCCACTAGACGATGTCCCTAGGACAGCGTCACGGGCGGCGCGACCCACACGCGAAACAATACCACACGAGGTGACCGTGGACGCTGTAACGGTGGTAGCCGTCATCGATGCGTGCCCGAGACAGCGACCCCACGTTTAACAACTAAGCAAGTCGCCTGCCACCGGAGCACGGGAGAAAATAAAGTGGGGGGAGGACAACCACGTCCCCTCATGGATCTTCCATTCTTTCATTTGTGTCGAAACCCTCTCAGACACAAGGAACGAGGACGGGGTGAGCCTCCGCTTACAGCGGCGGAAGAACCACCGTCGCTAGCGGACAGAGTTCAAGTCCCGCTGCTTGCCGACGCCACCGCGAGGACGAAGACCCACGGATACGCTCCGGTCCGACTCCAGCGCGCAAAGTGCCCCTCGGAAAGCACGATAAAAAGGGTGCACGTGTTCGCTATGGAGCAGGATCGGTGTGCGTAACAGCCTGTGGGTGAGGGTCCTATGACGGTAACTCGACAGCAAAAGGAAGGAGAAAAACGATTGAGGGAGGAAGGAAGGAAAACAGGAGGACGAGCGGAATAGTCCCGCCGTTCGAGCTACACGTACTCTCAATCCCTTTCCCTCAGACTTCAACCAAAATCCTCCCCTTACTCCTGTCTTACATTGCCGAAAAGTGGCACTTAGCTATACTTTTCTTCTATCACCCTTCCACCCCTTCTGCTCCCCCTCTCAACCCCCCTCCCCCTTCCCTCCTTAGAATGGGATTATGTTAGAGAACGCCCACGCCTACGACTGGCTGAAAACCGACTGGTGAGAGCCGCACCAAAGGCTAGGCCAGTGAGAATAAAGCTAGGGAACAAGAACACGCTTCTCGCACCCCTATAGGTTACACCACCCTCCCAGGACCCACTGGGAGTCGAGAGCTGAGCAGAAACGGGCCCCATTCATTCCTTTTATGGAAAAACCCTAACAGGAAGACCCCATCCCCGCTAGGGGACCTTGATACTAGAACAACGTTACTTTTTCCTCTTTGGACCAACCAACGAGGGAGAAAAGGTTTCCCCGTACACCCCCTGGACCATCCATTGACACATAGCTGCTAACGGATCTCTCAATTTACACCGACTTCTGTCAGTATGAAGTTTCCCGCGCGCTCCAAACATCACAGGGAACAACACCTCCGCCCACGATACGTACCCTTTATTACGGAGCGCAGTAATCTCGCATTGTCCACCCCCCTCTCGGCGACCTGCAGACTGAGACTAAACAAGAGGTGGCGATCTCGCAACCTGTGTTCACGTCCTACGTTCTTTGTTCCCACTGCTTCTTCTTTGCCCCCCCCTTTGCTCCGTGCTGCCTCCTTACCTTCTTTATTTCTCTAGCTCTTTGCCCTTGCTACGAACCTCTCTCCCGCGATCTAAAAGTGGTGTACGGGACTAGCAACCGGCGTATAACCAACCTCTACACTCCTTCACTTTGCGGTATGACGGACCTGCCTCCCCCACCGCTCCTTTCATGAAAGGCAACTATAGTGAAACTCGTAAACAAACTGGACGCCATCTTGAAGCGAAACCAAAGCGTGTCGGTCCATTTCCAAATTTACAATTCTCACAAAACATTGTAATCACAATATAACACGTTAAAATATATATTAATATTATCCCTACACATATAAAGATTACTAGTGGGAAATAAGACTATCGATATGAATGTGGCAGCAGCGCCACGCCCACGCTAGTCGTCTATGGGTGGGAATGTTGAAATTATGCGGGTTTGTATGTTGACACACCCGACGCAAAGTCAACGGTATATAAAGTCCTTACAAATAACGACATTCGACCCAAACGACAATAATGACAAAACCTCAGCCCCAGGACGTAATAAATGCCCTTTACGATGACACGCACCCTCCCGACCCCCAAAGTCCCGCGGTAGGGTACCGAAAAAGGAGGGAGAGGAAAGCCCAAGAGGAAAACACACACGTAGGAGACACCTAAAATTACGGGAGACTAAATAATTAACGTTCTACTCAGAACCCCAACCGCGCCTGGCACCATTCGAACCACTTGGAATTTCCCCTTGTTCCCAGCCTACTCCTACATTCCTCCGACCAAAACAAAGATCAGAAAATTGTCAGGGCGCACCCCCCTTACCGCCCCAGCCTACCATTTACCTTCCCCCACAAGCAGTGAACCCGACGGTTGCGCCGCTCTGCACCTCTCACTCGAGGATCGGAAACCCACCTATCGCTCAATCCACTCCACCACACGCAGACCCGCATTGTACTCCCCCCTCGCTCTTCGCTGCCCCGTCCGTTCCCCTCCTTCTCCCTCCGACCCCCCCACCCCACCTCTACCCAAACCCTCCCCTGTCCCCCCTCATTCCTCCTTTCTTGCTGCATCTTTTCCCTCCCACCACCCCCCTCCTCCTTTTTCTTTCTCCTTTTCTTTCCCCTTAACCCTCACCCCCTCTTTCTTTCCCTGCCACCCCACTCCCCCCTCACCCGTTATGCGCGTCCCTACCCCCTCTCCCATCCATTCCCTCCCTGCCCCCACCTTGCCCCCCTTCTGTCCCCTTTCGACCAATTCGACCTCCTCTTCATCCGTATTGTCCCCTCCTCCTCCCTCCTTAATCCTCACCCACTAGTCCCTTCCACTATCCTGTCCCCCCCCCTTCCCTGCTTTTCGTCCCCGAGGATCGATTCCTGAGTCTACACCGCGCCTCCCCTCCCCACCCGCCTAACACGCGGCTATTCCTCTATTTATTTCCCCTTTCCACAACTCAGCATCCCTCTACTACCCAACATCTCCCGCACCCCCACTAACCCTCTGCACCTTTTATCTGTCCATCGCATACACCTCTTACCACTTTGTTTTAGTCATCTCTTCCCCCTACCCACCCATCTGTGCTCACACCCCCCCAGCCCCCTTCTCACTTTCCCCTGCTATAGCATAGCCCTGAGCCATACTCCCTATTTTCCCCCACCCAATGCGGCTTCTCTTTCCATACCTCCGGCGCGAGCACATAGAACCCACAGGAATATGGTCAACTTTTTTCTTCCCCTCTTCACCCCTCCCTCCCCCCTGACCCCCTATTTTCCGCCCCCCCACTTACCCTGGTCGGCTTGACCGTTCAGACACCCCTATGAAGGAGGTATGCTCCCGCGGGAATATATTTTCATGGAGGTTATGAATCTGCCTAAAGACCATGGCCAATTTGTGTACCCATCAACATCGGACTTGAAGGTAAGCAGATTTCATGTATGAGTCGTGATTTCTATATGAAGGACTTTGATAGGAGCTTAGCTATTTAAACAGTGATTAGTATATGAAAAGATTATTGTATATGCAAAAAAGCAGATTTTTTTTTTAAAATTGAGGGTTGCCCCCTCTGGAAAATCTTTGAGTCAGCACCTCCTGAACAGTATTCCAAACGATTACAAATATTTTGTCGGTTCAAGGAAGGCCATGCTCAAAAGTACTTAATTCCAAAATTTGTTTGAACCTGACAGTTTTTAATGTGAGTGTTAAATGCATGTAGTATAATGGCTCATACTGTATGTAGGTTACTGCAAATAATTTCACTGGTAACTGTAACCAACCACCAAGTTAGCTTGTAGGCATCATAACAAAAAAAATTCAGCCAAAATAGATGAAAAAAATACAACTTTCCAGGCTATTTTATACAAAATCTCAGATTTGATGGAGTGAAGGGTTGGTCCTTCTCCCCCCCCCCCCCCCCCTCTGTGAGGCTGAGATTGGGTAGTACCTCTTTAACCCTAACAAGTCAGAACGGCAACAACCGGAACTTGACTTTATATTCAGTTGCCAAATTCTGTGGGCTAACTTTCAGGACTACGTTCACCCTTTAGAACAGCGGAGAGTTGCTGGCTCTCTGTGCCCCATTGGTAAATCCTGGCAAAATCAGCATCTGGTACAATCAGCACCCCCCCGTTAATGAAGTTTGGGCCGAAATAGAAAATGTTTCTCAAAATTGGCTAAACAATTTTAGGATCTTTTGTACAAAGAACAGAAAATTTCAGAAACAAGTCTTTGATCAATTTGATACTAGCTGAGCCACAACCCATATCAAGCTCGAGTTACGCCCGCCAGATCTAGTAGGATCATAAAGGCCTTTCTTAATAATAAAAGTACCTCTTCCTCCCCCAAATCCATTCTCCATTCCTCCAACACACAATTTACAATGTAAAGCATCACAACTTATATTCTGTAGTAAACATGCTAATCATTCCAAATGCCATCTAGTAGTTCGATAACGGCCAGGGACGGCGCAACAAAACTGTTTGGTGTTTTCATAATTCACCAATGCCATATATATGGAATATGACGATATATGATGCGGTGAAAGTAATATTTAAGCTCTAAATGCCATTAACCAGCTAACAGTCAAGAGAATTTGTTTCCATTGAAGCATCAAACACTGCTATACATTTTCAGCACATTTTATGTCGATCAAGTTCAGACGTAGCCAATGTCTACATGTTAAAATTTATTATTAAAATAAATTACGGACCGGAGAGGAGAGTGTATGAATTTTCTAATATCACTAGGTTACCCAGATCTATTGTCCTCTACCCACTATTTAAAATGTTTGATTTAAAAAATGGTGAAATATTATAAAAACCAATAGAACATTAATTCAGTATATAAGTACAAGTACATGTACTGTGGAAGAACTGATTGAATCAAATTCTACAGATAGAACATGTTAGAATGGGCCTAAAACCCCAAATAATAATATTCTGTAAGGGTAATAGATGAGAATAGACGGAGCGGACATCCGAGGCTTTGGCAAAAATATGTTAGCACGTGTGTGCCGTAAAAACAAATCATTCGATACACGCTGAAAGCGTAGTGTATCACGATGTGCAGTGGTCACACTTTTGATTTCGTGCACTTGTTTCACTTGCCAATCCAGGGATTCCCTGGGCTTTCCTGGTTTGTTTTCACCACGGTGAAGAGATGTGGAGTCAGTCCGCTCACCGCATAGTAAGAAAGCCGAACATTTAAGATTTAGTGAAGAACTTGCTATTCTTTGATACCACTAAATAGGCCGGGCGAATTATTTGGTTGTTATCGTTTCTGCAGCGTAAAAGTAAGGAAAACAACTGTACTCGAGCATTGAACCAGAAAAAGACATCGCAGGCGCCACGCCCATAATATAAACACTGCGTCTCTTGTGCCAGGCTATTATTCCTAATTATTCAGTTCGAACTGTTATGAGGCCTGCATGCCTTTTGGTGGTAATCAAAGTATAGAAAATCCACAAGTGTAGAGAAGTCTATTTATAAGGATGATGTGAGATTTCCATTGGCCAGTACATTACATTAGGAGTGGGCTCAGCGGGGGCATTGAGGCATCCACAATGCACCTGATTTGGGAAATTTCACCACCTCAATAGGGTCATGGTTGATCCAATAAAAATCCTATTCTTACAACATAAAAATCCTGACTTCCTGGAATTACCACCTCATTTTACCCCACAAAGCGTTAAAGCACTAAGAATTTTTTTTTTTTAGACCATGATAATGTTAATTATTTAGATTTGTCTTTAAAACTTTAAAACCCTTTTTATCCTAAGTACTGACATGTGTTTAGTACAGTGTAGTATATAGGAACCCTTGCAATGCATCGTTGGAGGATTCAAAACACCCTTGGAGTATGTGGGCTATAAATGGGTATTTTTTTTTTTTTTTTTAATATTTTTAATGGGTTTTATTGTATTCTATTACAGTATACCTATCTCAACATGAAATAAACATTTTTTCCGCCTAGGGTCCGGGAAAAAAGTGTGCAGAGTCCCTCGTGTCAGGTTCCTTAATTTGTGGTGGGAGTGGATTTGCGCAGCCCAAACCTCTATCCTGTATAGTCAGGAACAAATTAGCCCAACCAATGCAACTAAGTCCAGGGGTGTCAATCAGCAGAGCCGGGGACTGTGAGTGGTTTGAATGTGTGTTTACTAGGGGGGGGCATGTTGTGAACAAAATGATTTTTTTTTAAAATGTCAAAAATTGCCACCATTTGAGTCGGGTGTAATTTTCGAGCCCGGACACAATAATTCACGTAAGTAAACTGTTTAATAAGCTATAAATGTCACAAACTATTCTGCACAGCCTGACATTTTGTTCTGCACAGTCAAATTTTCTGCACAGTCAAAGTACGCCAGACACGTAATTGGTATCCGTGATTCTGCTACTTGATATAATACTTATTTTTTAAGCATTTGCACGGCATTCGTGTTTTAAGGGGTTTGACGTATGATTTGTTTACGCAGGCTCCAAAATAAGAAGTAGGGGGCGCAAGCAAGGTTGCCATTTTATTTAAAAGGGCCCCAAGGCATTACATGTTAAGGAATAGAAATTTTTTTGGGGCACCCAAGGAAAAATGGAGGGGGCACCCAAGGCAATTGCTTTGGGTGCCTGCTTAGGTTTAATTTTGGAGCCTGTTACGCGCAAGCATGCTTTATAGTTCGCATTTTGTTGGAGCCCAGTCTGGGACAAATGAAGAATTTTAGTTTTTTGAGCTTGCGGAAAGGTATCATGCGCAGTTTACCGCCGGATAACTCGGCGTTTGTTTGCATTATAAAAACTCGCTCGGCTCTACGCTGCGCTTCCTGCTTGCGCATGAACAAAATGTGGCGCGGATTTTTCTTGCCACACCAACAAGACGCCCAATTTGAAAAAAAGTGTCCAATTTCAGTGGGTTTGCAGCATGTAATGGAAAAAAGTAGTCGGTGACCCTCATTTTTTATTTCAAAATTTTGAAGAACGATCTCGGGACCGAACTATTTAAACATTACAAAACATTTTTTATCGAGAGTAAGTTTTTATTTTGTGGGCGATCCAAACGTCAAATAAATTTGGACTTTTCCCATGAAAACTTGCGTGGTTTAAAAAGTGAAAAACATACCCGTTTGGTTTTGGCTCTAGATCAAAAACAAGTAGGTGCACCACATTTTATTCAAGATTCTTAATCAGCAAGTATCTGTTGTTAAATGTGAAATACCTAATGAATTCGGAACAATTTTATCAAGTCGATCACTAACAAGGCAAACCCCTTAACTATAACAGTCTAGGTAAAGAGCTCAAGACACCAGATTTTGATAGTTGCATCGGAAAATTGGACCATTGTGTTTTTCTTTACAAATTTATGTTTGAGGTCCAAATTTAGCATGAGGGCATTATTCGAGATTTTTGCTAACACTTTTTCATTGGCTTTTTTTTTAAGTTGACAGTACAAAGATTGATAACATGTACTAGACCTGCTCAAGAATTTGATCATTCTATCTCATTGAGTTTTGCCCATAGCCACTAATTGAAGGTTCCTCACCTGCTCTCCTATTCATTATACAGGGGGGTCAATGCCACTTTCCTTTGGGTAGGTACAATGCAATTGGACATTCAAATGAACTGTTGAACTGCCACACTGCACAACTAAATGTAATAAAGTACTCAAATTTTGAGCTGCGTCAATTTGTGATATCTTCAAGCTGTAACTTTAAAAAATGCCTATGAGAAAGCATTGGCCACGAAAAATCTTGAAAGCCGCCCTCAAGATAAATTTTGACCCATAAACTATTAATTTTTACGACAACACAATGTCCAATTTTCAGCCAACTTTCAAAATCAGCTAGTTGAAGCTTGTTTACATATAATTAGACATAATAAGTAGTGTAGTAGTAAAACAAAGTTTTAAATCCGGTTTTGTCACGTAAAGGGGTGCAGGATTCACATCACACTGGCAACAAACATCCTTACTCCTTCCTTCCAATTCGCCCGATTCATCGCATCTCAATACTTCAACCCAACCCCTCTACTCTTACTCCTCCACTTGCTTCTTCATGTATTCTTTGGACCTTCCCCTCTTCCTCAAATCTCCCACCTCGAACTTAAAAGCCCTATTAAGGCATGATGTCATGTCCTTCCTAACACATGCCCATACCAACCAACGTACACTATTCACCCTTCGCCAACCGGTCCATCGCCTCTTCCAACCCAAGATTGTATTAAGTCCTGTCTTCATCCGATTACTCATCCATCACACTTCACACCACACATCGCTCGTATCATTGCTCCATCGGTCCTCCCTCAGAATTCCCATGTCATTCTCGCTAAGACACCACGTCTCGCTACCATACAGTATATACTGATCTCACACAACTCTTATACACCAGTCCTTTCATCTTCATAAGGATATCTTTTTTCCCTTGCACAACTCCCCACATTCCTAAACTTCACCCCCCATACCTCACTCTTGCTGTCACAAACACCCTCGCATCCACCACCCCAAACCTGTAACCCAAGATATGCGAACTCTTTCACAGACTCCAACATACCATCTTTCCTCCTGTTCCACATTCCTTCCAGCTCCCTTCTCACAACTTCCGCACATAAAATCTCTTGCCACGCTTGGGGTCACTCGCTTCATCTTTGTGCATCTCCCATGGATCCATTTCCCACATTTCTCACAACACACCGAATTTGCTTTTACCCTCTTCCCACGCACGCCACATGGGTCTACCTTCACTACCACCTCCCTCTCTCCACCCCGCTCACCAGCACTTTTGTCTTCCCAAAGCATTGCAAAATACCTGCAAAGGAGTAAATTAGAGGGATTTTCTGCTGAAATCCACTCCCACCACAAAATTAAGGGACATGACACAAGAGGGCGCTGCACTCTTTTTTCCCGGACCGAGGCAAACAAAAAATTTTGTCAATTTCATGTGAGATCTAGTATAATAGGAATAAAAAAAAAACCCAGCCCTAATGAAAAGCAAAAATGACCCATTTATAACCCACTCCTAAGGAATCGATCAGTGTAATAATACCTGGCAAATTTTACCCTAAAACGTCCCACCGGCAAAAAACCACCGATCAAGTTACTCAGAGTTCCTGAATTTTGCAGGTCGGACGTCAGAAGATAAAAGTTTTACCACTGCTGTGAGTTGCTGGTGGGATGTTTTCCCCTCACAACACCCATTGCTGTGCACTGCCACTGGGCCGCTTTCCCCTCAGGAGATCGCGGTAAAGGGACTGCTGCCGATAGGACACCTGTACCTTTTCAGGTAGTTTCCCATTTCCCTCCCACCCTGCACCATTTTCCCAAAGCACTTTTAGGTTCATCCCAAACGTTGAGTGTATCTTGGACCTTCCAAATTGGCAGATGTGTCAACGGACAATTTTGGGAACTCTGAAGGCGAAGAAAAAAGCCAAGTTGCTTGCATTTGGCCGTATGACGCTTCCCCTAGGAGAAGGCTGAACTGCTGCGAGTTGCTGGTGGGACAATTTTCCCCTCATTTTTTTTGCCTTCTTGCTGATGGGACTTCAACGCTATTCCTCCATTTCTTGGCTAAAGTGTAAACGGCCCACTGACAACCCAATGCACAAATCCGCCTATTTGCGGTAAGACTTCAGGAGATACATGTACCACAATTCGTAAAGCAGGCAGGTGGGCGGTTGTCGGAGCTACCACTGGACGTGTTAGGGCTAATCTTAAAATCCCTCTCAGACAGTATACTAGTTTAGGGGCCCAACCGGCTTGTGTTATTGTTTGAATAACCCTAACAAGGCTCTACACCCACAAAAAAGCACACAAGGTAATATTGTGGTATATTGTGGTATATGATAGGTTTTTTGTTTTACAGAACCTGCAATATTTTTGTGGTATTTCGTGGTAGGTGATTTTATCATTGACATATAAAGTGTGGTACATTCACGTACATCCCGCACCCGACCCGCTCCCATGTAAGCCTATAACACAAGGTTTCCCCTGGGCCCGCAACTTCTCTTGGCAGCCCTGTACCTTGTGGCCTAGGCGCTTTTGTTTATTCCTGTGGTATATTGTAGTATAGATGAGTTACTCCATTTGGGGAAGTTATGATTTATCTAACTACTCAGCAATACCACAAATTATACTACAATCAAATTTTGTGTAGTTTGTGGTCTATGGAAGTGCAAGTATGAATGAAGTTGTGGTACATTGTGATCTGTAGTACGTCCTCACAATATACAGCCTGCGTGTTAGGGATATTATGCAAAGTGTGGAATAAAAAACCAAGGTCCAGTTGACGACCGGATAATCTTGTCATACAGTATAAGCTTCATTGATTATTCTTGTACAAAGAAATATTTATAAAATACACGTATTGACTCATTTGAAATAATGTAAGTTTTATCAGTATATTTGTGACGTATCCAAATGCCGAGCATGCAGAGAATTGTTTCGTCGGTACATTATTACACTATGTTTCATTATATGCTAACGAATTATTTGTATGTCAGGTCTCTCTCTTCTGATGCCTGCTACTGGTAACCTGGTACCAGCACTTAACCTGTCAGGGCAGGTGTCGCGGCTAAACCGTCACCAATCATTTATTAACAAGCTGATGAGGAGGGTAGCTGGTTACCCTGGTAGACTAAAAAGAAATATCTACCTACAAGATGCCGGCTCAGGCATAGCCACGGCGGTCAACCATCAATTGGCGCATCTGCCTTGCATGTTGGGGCGGGAGGCCCCAATGCTAGGCCACCGCCAAAAACGGTGGATTGACGTCATGCAGTAAGGGCCTCCGGTCAATTATTTCTTGCTCCAAATAAATCCTCATGGCGTCAAACACAAAGTGACCAACCATCCCGAAGGTTGGGTGGGCGCCACCTGCCTACTCAAAAAGGAATGTTGCGAGATCACCTTGAGTCGCGCAGGTTCCGCCTGCCCACTGACGGTATAAGCCCAATAGTCGGCTCGGGGTAAGGGTTGGAAGCTGGAACTGGGGAGTTTGAAGGGGAAAGGGGTGTGGTAAGTAGGACTTAAGACATGGAAGAACAAAGTGGAGGAGGAGAGTAGGAAAGGTTGGGTTGAGGATGGAGGATGCATTGAATCGGGTTTTTTTGAAATGGAAATAAGAGTCGAGCGGTTGCTGCAATTGTGGAGGTGAATCCGGCACCCCCGTTGACGGGGAAAAACAGATTTTAAAAACTCTGTTTAGTAGTTTAGTATGTAGAAATGACCCGGCTCCGGAAATTCTTTCCCTCCAGACAATTTACTAAGCTTTAAAACTAAACTGGTCTTTTTTTGACTTTCAGCTTCATGATCACCCACATGTATTTCTGATCGCAAATTTTGCAATGAAAATGGATTGAAATAACTTCAAAATATTCATTGTTTTTAAAATCAAATCTCACCACCCGGCCATATGGCCATCCCGGGCCATCAAGGGCAGCGTGCGCAGCGGCCTCCCATATTGCAAAAGCCTGCCAAAGCCAAGGTACGATCTGCATGCTAAAAGTGTATAGTTTTTTGCAATAAACATGGTGATTTATTTAGATTTCCAAAATCAGGTTTGTAATTTTTTAAATTGATTTAAAAACATAATTTGGACTTTAATGTGACCATTGTTATTCTTGTTTATAACTCGCAATCAACATATGAATGTTACTGTTGTTCAATGGTGTTTGGATTGATCCATTTAATTTTATGGGGTAATTTGTTTTGCTTTATACTGTAAGTAACTCAAATCGGGCGAACACAAAGCGCTAACAAATTGACTAGACGTGTCGCTGTGGCTGATGGGCAGATTGACTGCTTGCGGCATAATTTAATCTTAATATGCATCGTTTAAAGGGTCGCCCGGGATTATAAGGCTGATTTTTTTTGTATTTCTATATTGACATGATCGATAGACTGGGTTTTATTTACCTTCTCCATCTGTAAAATGGATATGGTTGTTTACCTGGACCCTTTAGGTGTGGAACTACACAAATCCGTTACATTTTAAGCGCTTGATTTCGGTGCGGGAAAAACACGGAATGTGCGCGGGAAATCGGTTTTCCTAAACACGGATTCTCCCGACCCCTACATATATATTTAAATGCTCGCACTTCTCTATTGCACATACATGTAAGAATTTTGTAATTCAAATGACATTTCTGTCAGAGCTGTGTCGTTGAAACGCCAATCTACAGTACAATTTTGCAAAATCCCTTCTTTTATGGATTCAGGCATGCACACTTAGTACAAAGTTTACCAGACTCTGCTTTGGTACTACTGCGCACCCAACCAGATGCGGTTATCAGTGCAGGTCGAGCGGTAGTTCTGCAAGCGAACTCCACAAATTTTGTCTTAACCCTAACCCGTCCGAGAGTCAATGAGAATCATTCAAAATTTCCAGCGGTCGCCAATTGATTCTCATGACCTCTGACGTCAAAAACTATTTACATTGTAATTTACCTGAATGATTCTCATTGATTCTTCTCGACGTCTTTTCCGTAAACAACCCATTGACCTGGTTGATTCTTGGCCGACTTCCCCGCAGGAGAAGTTGAAACCACATGATTCTCATTTTCTCATGACCTTTGAGACGTCCATGCCGTAAATATGAATTTACGTCGCCATGTTGCATCCCACGATGCACCGCCTACCCAACGTCCCAAATGGTTTTCCCCCCACTGTGGGCTTATTCGGACCAGGAAGTAGAGCATACATTCTGGTCAATGATTCTCGGACCGTTTGCTGGCAGAAGACGTGATCAAATAGTTCTCATTGATTCTCAGCCGTTATACCGCAGAACAACCATGATTCTGGTTGACTTACTGACGTTTCGCCGGCAGAACACCCAATGATTTCTGTTGACTTTCGGCTGTGAATGACTTTACGCCAGTTATTCCTCTGCGGGGAAAACGTACGTCAAACGACACAAATTGATTGATTCTCACTGACTCTCGGACGTTATTGGGGGAAAAGCCCCTGTGACGTCTTAGGGATAACATGTGGTCATTAACGAATGTGGAGTTAAATGCTATTTACTGTGTAATTATTTTTCGATTTAACAGGCCATTTCAAAGAGCTAACTTTTCACACCAAATTTCAAAAGCAATTCACAAAGGAGTTGATTTAAATATGTTCCTTAGTCTATACTATTATTTACCTTTTCATTTAAATGATTCCTTAATAAATCATCCATAAATAGCATCCATCATTTTCCGGTTAACCCTTTTCATGCAGGACTTGTTTGTCGTCAGCATCGTGTACAAATGTGACCTCTGATCCGGTCATCCACCTTTCAGATCCTGATTATACTTCCAGTAGCAGCGAGCGATTTTTGCTCGTGATGAGCATGCTCAACACTCTTGGGTCAAAATTAAAAAATGCGCACACCAATCGCTCACTGCAACTGGAAGTATGAGCTTTATTAGAATGGATACAGGGATCCAGTAATAGGCTACATGTACTCGATCACGAGAATGGAGGCATACTGCATGAAATCAATAGCTCATTGATAGCCGGCCATACATGGCACTGTGTAATGTACGCTACATCATCCCTGATCAGTACATGTATGGGCGATCCTGTCTTTGGGGTCCACGATCATATATAGGGAAGAAAAAATTACTTTTCCATCAGTTTTAAGCTAGCCGATAGGTTTAAATAGCTCCCGTTAAGCTTTGCCAACAAGGTTAAATCGTTGGAAGGAGGGCAGGGCTTCGATTTATGAGGGAAATTACGGGGTAAAATAACGAACTGAAGACAATTTTTGAAAAGTTCTAAAAACATTGATTTTCGTCAAGGTTTTTGGCTCGAAAAACCACTAAAAATACATCCGTTTTTATCGTACTAACCTGTATCGACGTAGCTATAAATCTGTTACTAGGAAACGAGCTTAAATTGTTGGGAGGGCAGGGCTTCGATTTATAAGGGAAATTATGGGGGAAAACACAACGAGGTTTTCAGAGCAATCCGCCATTTTCTGTCGGTGAAAACATTCGATCACATGATACAATGGGCTATTCTGATTGGTTAAAAGTGCGAAAATCTTCACGAGGGAGTAGAGACGCTTACGGAACTAAATTTGTTTTGATTGAGCGTAAAATGGAAACGCCTAAGACGGCGTGGACTAGCGTATCAATGAACGCAGTACAATAAACGGGATACACGCTGCATTTTCGCTGCATTCGCAATTGATTTTAGCCTCGGAATTGCCCATCCGCACCCCAAAATGCATCAAAGGGAGGGAGTGTCGAGGCTCGGTAACAGCCACTCCCGACAGCGGCTGCTAGCTTCAATGCCGATGTTCGTTGAAAGTGCACCAAAAAGCAGGTAAAATTACGTTTTTTGAGCAAATTAAGCTTCATAGATAGATGATTTGGATCCAAAACACACTTAGGGGAGCTATTTAACCTTGATGCTAAAGATTAAACTCGATGCTCAACTATAAAAATAGTAATAATCCTATATATGATCGTGGACCCCAAAAGACAGGATCGCCCATGTATGTATGGATCGAATCCATGGGTTCCTACTGTCACCCATGGAAGACAGGGTATTGAAAAGCACAGCACACATGTCCACATGGCCCATAATTTTGTTTATTTACATGCTGTAATTGCCTCAAAATAGTATGAGTGAAACTATAACCAATTCACTTTTAGTTGTGACTACAAAGTTCGAATTGTCACATAATACTGAACTACACAGTTTGCTAAATTTCATAAAAATCAAGTGGTTTCGTGCATCGTAAATATATCATGATACATAACATAAACAAGCAGCACTGCCAATCATGCCCATTGTTGAGGGTTGTTGTATAAAGCTATTCATAAAAGTGTGAAATGGCATGGAGGATTGACCATCTCTCAATTAAGTGGCCTAATCTTGTTATAAGATTATTGTCCAGTAATTATACAGTCAGTGGAGTGAGTCTTTGTATTCAAGTGGTGCTACTCCTGTCAAATGTACAAGTAAACAGTATTTGCAATTTTTGGCCAAATTTTACATGTCTTTGGAGTTTTTTTCACATAGACCATTGCCTTCTTTACAGTCTCAAGTTGTGCTTGATCCAGAATAGAGTGAAATATTGTACATTTGGCGGGAATTTGGGATCAACAAAGTTGAGGTCTGGTAAAATTGAAAAGTAATAATTACACTGGAAATAGCATTCGTTAAATGACCCATGTTAAAGACAAAATGTGGAGTTACATGTATGACTTAGTGAACTAGTTGGAGTGGTTGTGTGACCTCCTTCTGCTTGGTACTGCGGCAAAATTAAGACAAATACAACACAAGACTCCTATCGAATGTGAGTCTGTGGCTTCACAACACACTCACGCCTACAGACTCACCAGGAAGGGTATTGCATCTAAAAGAAAAACAAACACACTTACGTGAGTTTCACTCACATTGTTTACCTCATGATTTCATCCCAGAAAATGCTTTAAAACACAGCCCAAATTTCACATACTACCCTATTCGTGATCCTTATACATCCCCCAAAAACAACATACATACCACTGAAAAGATGTTCAGCCTAAAGGCAATTTCTAACCATTCATCTTCAATTCTGTTCCGTTCATGCCACTCGTTGTTGTCATATATTATACACGTGAATGCACATGAAGTGACGAAAAAAAATATTACCGGACCCTACTGCTTTTTTGAGTAAAGTTTTGCAGAAGCAATGGACAACATGAATATTCTTCACAACGAAGTCGTTTAATAGTCTAAACTGGTCCCGTCATGTGACTACTAGTAACACATTCCAAGTACGCAGTTTTGTGATTCACAGTGAAAGAAACAGAACAACATGCCTTTCGAAATAAATTATTATTTTATTCTTATTGTGCAGTTTAATGTTTTCCTTGTCTTCTTTCTATTATCTATACTATTGTTTTTTATGTTAAACTTTAAAGTTAAAAACGACGCGAAAGAGATTGTGCAAACTTTCCCCTTCCCCGAAAAAGTTGATTCTATAACCCCGTGAAAGGATATAATTACGTCAGGATAGGGTTAGGACACGAGCCCGTGATGTTTTTCATCGTGTGATAGAAATATTCTTGTTTATATTTCACATATGTAGATGAACTAGAAACTTACCAAGGTTCAATACTTTGGCCAGTGCGTTTTGAACTCGACACCCAAAAGGTGTGGTGAGTCCAGTTTCCACCTGTGGGTCGTTTATTTTCTTAATGAATCTTTTGAAGTAGAGAATATAGCCAGTAAATTTGTGTATCAACTGAAGCTGAAACCTTAATTATTAAGTAATTGGAAAGTTTCATTGTGGTATCTTTGAACATAGGCGAATGGCATTCAATTTCAATTGACGACGTCGGGGTGGTGGAAGCGGTGCATGAGGAATCGGTGGCGCTAATGTACAATCTCTATGGGAAATGTAATTTTTAGAGTGCCTTGAAGTTGCAAAATGTTGATATTTTCTTTAAAAAATCAATGTTTTTCACAAATTTGGTATCATATTATAGCTGACATTATATCTTTGTTTTATATTGTAAATACCTAAATAATCCTGCTGTAGGCCAGTGATGGCCTATAGTATGTTTTTCCAAGACAATATGCCTACCATGAATTTAAAATAATAATAATAACAGTAAAAATAAAAAAAATAAAAAAAATAAAAAAAATTTTATTAAAAACAAAAAACCACTGGAAGCACTGAACTATATTAAATTATAAATGACCATATAGCTATAAGACCATGCCAATGCAAATGCCTTATATGATGTCTTTGTTGCTTCATTGTTACATCCGATGGCGTCAAATTAATTGAAGCACTAGAAAATACAGTTTGCTTATTGGGTCACCAAAACTAATCCACATGGCAACAAAGTAATCACAGGCTATTTTATGAGCAACATCAGGCAGGCAATCCTCATCAGTAACAAAAACCAAATACCAAGCTACTGCTATCATCCAAAGGGTTGTATCTTGTCTTTTGGGATTGACTTCTTAAGAATCTCCCGCCACTGATGTACTTTTCAATTTCAGACTATACCGATATAATGTGTGCCATTGCCATGTTCGAAACAAAAAAAAACATTCAAATCTTTCTAATATCAATGATTTGTCCTGGACTACTGTTAATGAACTTACAAATAACTCTGTGTTATAAGCTGTACCGTGTATGGACATGAGAAAAGTTTAATTTGCTGGTTGAAAATTGAGGATGTGCTTATACATTTTGTAATTTATCGTTTTAAAAATGTTGAGTTACCAATGCACGGGCTCCTCCATTGCTCTCTTTGCTTATTCAGAGGATGTGCAAACCATTTTTTAACTTTTCAACAAGTTGAAAGAAGTTTTTTATTCTAAAGGAGAAACATCACTTATATTTTAAATAATGTCAAGAAAACCACGTGGGAGGATTGGGTAGTGAACCGTCTATTGACGTTTGCGACAAAAACAACGCTGTTTTATTTGTTTTTTTTTTTTTTAATTTTCGGTCATTTTTGAAAAAGTATATCACATTTTTGTGAAGTGTGAGTGAAAAACCCCCCTACAATTATATATTGCTGGAAAGCCTATAAGTCTCAGCTGCAAGAAATGAATATCAAATCAGATATAGGTGTTGTAACACATAAGTTTTTGTGACATTATAACCATGGGTCACTTCAGGTGACATTTGGCTCATTAAAATAAATGTTGTAGCATTAGACCTACACTGACAATGTTTCTGAGTGTTTTTTTGGATTCCTTGTTCAATTTCCTTCAGGAAAATGTTACTTTTTATTGTGGTGGGGGGTTAGTAAAGATTGAAAGAAAGATATGATCATTTGAAGGAAAAAACGTTGTTGTGCAAAATTTCAAAAATGGGTTTGTTTGTGACAAAAATTCGGCGAGGGGTTTTTTTTTAAAATGTACGACAGGCCCTATATCTGATTTGTTTTCATATCCCAAATTGACCATTTACGCTGGTTTGAGAAGATTAATAGTGTCCAAATGTGGCTTTTTAGCGTAGGATTTTTGTGATGCATCGCCGGAAAGAAAGTTGACCTCCTTGTGAATAGATTTCGTGTCACGCTCTTGACCTGTACTGAGTATCAACATAAACATTTCTGGGGTACACGGTTGGAGAAATTACAATTTGTCCATTTTTAACCATTAAACTTCGTTTGTTTTTTTTAAATCAACAGGGTTTGTAAGTATGATGTCAACTTCCAAGTGAACAGCATTTTGTGGTCGTGGACGTTTGACGTGATGCAGCTGCCAGAAGGTGTGTATTAACTTTGGTATGTATTTTTATGTAGGAGACGATGGAATCTTATGTAATGTACTGTCGTCTGTGGCAAAGGTTATCTCCCACTGAAACAGATTCGATCTGTGTACCAACACAATGGATATGCATAAATCTCACAATAGTTGTATTAAGTTTTTAAAATTGTTGCCTTCAAAAATGTGCCCAGAGATACAGCCCGCTTCCAGACGGTTGATTACAAGGTTGCCTGGGATGCAGGTCAAGTCTACAGGAACAACTTGTACATGTCAAAAAGGAAGTATCAAAGTATAGCTTATTACTGTAACAGTCCACACCAGATTGGTCATGGTGGTGTACTGAGTGTTACTCCAGTTGCGTCATACAGGGTGCCAGTAACCGCTTTGGTATGTAATTGATTCAACTTTGGAAGCACACCCCATATGGGCCCATATCATCACAAACACACACACAAAATCAAAGTTCAAAACTTAACACCAAATAGAACAATGGAAATAAACAAAAGCATGCTCGCCAATACCAGATGACCAGGTTACTGTCCAAGGTTTGATTTTGAGCAGGGCTCAAAAGTGTTCTCATCTTCACTTTGGTTTAAATAAAATTTAGAATTACTAACAAAACAACCACATTCAACATGACGAGCTTGTGGCATTACTCACGTACCGTATACCAGTAAATTCATGGTACAGTCTCAGCACAAGGAATCCAGTGACAAGTTACTGTGACGGTGTTAGGCAAAACATTTAGTCTGACTTTATTGCTTGACACTTGGAAGTTGAACCCACACTCATGCAAGTAGTGAATAAACCGCACCTGAACCAGACGATCACTATCCAGTGACGATGCTAAACTACAGCTAGGCCTTACCTACAGCAAAGTCTTGATTGCCCATACACATGAAAAAGTACATAGGTCCAACAAATTTTTTAATTTCAAACCATAATATGTAGTTTTGTTTTAAGTCAACTTTAGACAGGGCCATTCACGATTCAGATGACAGCTGCATTACTTATTTACTGCACATGCATACAAGCCTGGTCCACTTGCTTGCCGCTTGATCTGCTCAGCTGTGCTGAAATCACATACATTCTAGCTGGTGGATTTAATTCTCGACAGAATCGAAACATACGCCAGCGTATTATGTGATCAACTTGTATGGATGACGCACAGAGCAAAGCGATTGCATAATAGTAAAAACATATGCCCAAACCACTGCGTATAGGTGACGGCGTTAGTTGGCGGAAACTGTCCGAGAAATAAATCCACTGACTATATTCATTTCCCTGGATCCTCCGTTGCAGTGACGTCCAGCGTGAGATTTGCTGTCAGGTTAGACATCCACTGCAGGATATCCACTACATGGAGTTTGCACAGTAATCAACAGATTGAGATGTCACCAGTAGACCATGCACCCTGGCTTCTCTTAAGTGATGGAGTTTTTACACGTGCAAACAAAGACGCCATATTTGACGCTGCGGTTAAAAGCTGCGTCAAGGTGATGACATCACTGCCGAGGTCGAGAAATGGACCTAAATGATACTATCCGTATGATAATTCCTTGTCTATGGCTGCATTCAACTACCGTCGTTATTCCCGCGAGGAGGAAACATGACACGCGTAAGGAAAAACGGCATATAGTCCTGCACGTTGAAACTTATCATGCAAACAACTCGCTGCGGTTCTCTAGTCGCCGTAACAAGTGTTTGAAACTAAAAGCATGAAAGGCGTATGACCATGATATACTTGCCGTCGCAGCGTTCGACTGTTGCGGACTGCAAAATCGATAGTGAAAAACGCTTGACAGCGTTTGTCAATCGCTTCCAGCGTCAAGATCAATGGGGCGTATGAGCGCTTGAGTTGTGGAATTCAAGTCAACTGGCTGGCGTGGGGGCTTGCGTCAGTCAATTGGGTATATTGCGTAGGCGACTTATCGATTTAATATTGGCAGTCGCTGGTTCCAATAAGCGACGGAGGAAGTGATGTCCTAAAAAAAAAATCGCTACGCTCCTGCAACTGGTAGTCTAGTTAGGTATATTCAGGCAATTAAACTAAAATAGGCTTAGCGTACACAGTCTTAGTACCGGCGTGTGCGCAGGTACACGGGCGTATCGAGTGTCTATTTTAATTGTGTTTAGTGCCGTCTACAGCATGCGGACCCTTCACGCAACATGAAAGAAGCCAGATGGTTCGAATAGTTCAAACAATATTATTTATTAACATAAATAAAAAACAACTTTATTTCAAAAGGAATTGTGATGCGAAAAAATAAATTGATAATATAACCTTTACCATATAAAAATAAAATACAAATACAAGTTAAATTATTTTAAAGCACCGGAAGCAAACATTACAGTTAAGTGCAACATTACAGACGATTTTTACATTTTTTCCTAAATCATCAAAAAGATTGCCCCAGGCTTTTGTTGCCCTTGCACAGTAGCAGTGCTTGTTTGGCGTAGACTTTCATGTTTAGGACTTTAGGTATGTAAACTTCCAACATGGCGACTACCAGTGGCAGTACCATTCGCCTGAATGATCAAATGGAGGCGTGTACTTACGTGATATTTTAAGCCCTGAAAAGCGGGATTGCTGCCTTTGTTGGCGTCAGCAAACGATGTTGTCCTTGGTCTTCCGCTCATGCTATATACCTGGTTAAATTTCGTGCAATATATCGTTGTTTCTGGCCCGACAAACGGAGAGCATCGTAGGCAGGGTCAGCAAAATCGGTGAATTGATCAAGTCTTGTGTTTTCTCGATCACCGTCCTCCCCCGAAAAGAGTGAGTTTTAGTGGTCTTCGTAACCTTCACTTTTTCTTTAAATGATATACATGGAAAGAAAAAAGACTCAGGATATCGTCACTCACCGCTAAGCGGCGATCGGGACCTGTTTAATATATTTTCGTGCTATTTTGGGTTCGTTATGTTGACTGTTTTGTACGCCTTCTTTTGGTTGCCAATATCATAATCTGACAGGGCACAATACGGTCGCGAGATCTTCGTTCGGTAATTTCCGGGACGTAATCGTCACGTCGTACCCAATCACGACACAGGGCAAACTTAAGACGGAGAAAATTCCGAAATACGACAGGCAGTTCGTCAGGAAATGGGCTCTATACAAAAACCTCTGACGTCAGCAAAAAGTGTGTTCATTTTAGCGTGTACTTTGTGCAGATGAAGATGATTGATGTTTGGATAATAAGAAACAGATTTTGAGCCCAAAACGTTAGAATAGGAGTGTTCATACACACCTTATTGAATATAGGGAAACGATGTTCAATGTCTCAAACTCCAGTATGCCACATGCTTGAGTTAAAATATTGCGAGGAAAGGAAAAACTGATACGAGAATGAACCTCATTTGACATTCTGATTTTTATGTGAACCTTGACCTGCCAGTGGTAAAAAGTAAAATAAAGCTGTCGTCTAATCAAAGCAGTCAAGACTACAGAATTGAGTTGAAATCACTGATCTATTCGTGACTGAACTGCAATGACATAGTCAGTGCATTACTCGCTGAACAGTAGACTGAAATCTTCAATTTTCAGGGATGGCAGAGTTGGAGTGAAGACTGAAGGTGTGATAATGATCAGGAACTAGAACGAATGTATACATGACTTGTTGTTGTCAGAGGAAAGGGTGGTTGTTCCGATTTATGTGATTGTGTCTCTACTTGATATGAGAGCCTGGCATTGCACATACACACATCAAGTACCGTGGGAACAAATTGCGGTTTTGTGGTTGACGCAATAATGCATGTTGCAATTATGTATCTGTATCTCTGTATCCTGTAGCTATATGGTCATCGCTCCAGCCTCCAGGTTGAAGCCAAACGAACAAGGCAAAAACAGGCAAAGCCCATTCAATTAGCTTCCAATCAGGACAGGGTTCACACTGTTTGAAAAAAGTGCGTCTAACTTGGATGCAAATTGTTTCACTGAGGTTGAATTTTTGAAAAGTGCGTTAACTTAAAAATTATGTGTGCGTGTCAAGGTTTGAGCACTGTGTAATACTTTAATGACTGCAAACATCCATACACATCTAATGTCTCGAATCTGAGCATATTGTAAAGTAATTACCTTGATGACCCTTAAACTCCAAAGGAAGTGGAGCATCTTGAATACCCTTTGGGACGGTGAGATGAGGTTAGTGAACTAATAAAAGACACGTAAATACAGTCAATTTTAAACCTATTTTTTTTATTTTTTTTATTTTTTTTATTTTTGTTATTTTGTTTATTTGTTTGTTTAGTGAAAATGATAAAATTTGACCAAGGGCAGAGGCAACTCGTGATTTTTTGTATAGTTTTAAGTGCTATATTTTTGCGTCCACACAGACGCAAACTTTTACTCTATCTAGACCAAAGTGGTCCACCTTTGGGAAAGGGCGTCAGGAGACGCAAAAATACGCCACTAATGTGAACCTGGTTCCAATATCAATACTTGTCAATTGCCACCTCACCTTTATACTGGACGTTATCTTGGCATCAAGTTACAATCACAGGCTATGAGTGAGTCATGCATAAGGCTGACTGGTGCAATCATGTGAAGTGTCAACTTACAAAGACGTGATTAAAATTTACTGAAAACACTTCTGACGCTAAATCAAGCATTGTGGTTGAGGTATAGTAATTCCCACCCAAACAGGATGTATCCTTACATCAGCAACATAATAAAACATAAAACAATAAAAACTTTCCTTTGAATCGTCAAGTTGCCTAACTAATGCCAGATTGTTGAGTTGAAAATTAGCCCTTACGATACACGAGAGCAAAGTTCAAGGAGTCCAACGGGTGCGAAGAAAGAAAGAAAGAAGCAAGCCCATGATATTACTTCCAGTCGCAGTGGGCGATTGTCTTGCGCAAAAACCCGGATATGCGGCCAGATCAAGGTTACGCTCGTTACAGTAAACAGTAACTCAGGACTAGGTACTGAGTGAGTTACAGAACGTTGCATTTTAAATGAATTACCATTTTTCCTGAACTCAGCGAAGTTCAACTTTGCAGAAGGAATAACTTTAATTTATTTACTCACCCTCAAGTGACGTCCATGAGCATGTGTATCAATGATTCATATGAGATTGTTGATGTCAATTTTCACTTACATATTTCGGAAAAAACTCAAATTTTTCGTCCAGTGTACTCATATGCTTCCACACTCCGTATCGTAGATAGAAATCGCACGGACTCATGGGATTAGTATGCACGCCACTGGCGAAACTCAGAATTCGGTGTTTTTGCGGCCAGTGATCTATATTGCCTTGACAAGATGCTAAGCCCCCCTTGCGAGCTATCTAGCCAAAAGTCGTCCCCGAGCGCTCTCTTTTAACATAAATGACTAAATGCCGTTTTTTTACGAAGGGTTTCTTTGTCAGTTTTTTTGTGCATGTTTGTGTAAAATGCTTCGGAAGAGAAAGTCTCTAGTACCATTTATGTCTTTTAAGTCATTGATCGGGGATTTCTGTTGTGTGCACCTGTCGCTCATTGCTCTCACGCGATCGGATGTGTGTGGCAGGATTTCATGGACTAGTCAGACGAAGGTTAGCCAAAGAAATCACCAAATTTAGCCGTCGTCATGTTTAAGTAAGACAAAAAGCAAGGGTTATTTCTGGATTGTTAGGCCGATTCAAAAAAATCGATATTATGACCTAGATCAACTCCTCACTTTTTGGATAAGGCCAAACTTTTTTTTTTTTTACTAGGAGGCACGCCTAAATACCGCATTCAATTAGTTTAATGTTTTGTATGGGCTTGGACGGCAGCGTCTGAATAAATGTGTTGGAAGCGGATTTTGTTCTCGGGGGTGTGTCATTTATTATTTAACGTGTGTTTTTGTAAAACGGGGACCCTTTAACCCGTCATTATGCTTCCGGTTTCATTCGGACTTCAATTCTTGTGGTTGAGAATTCGCTCCCTCCTATCTTCTCGAATTTTACAATTGTGATATCAAATTGTAAAACAAATGGTAGTCACAGTAATGTAAGCATTGCAAGAATTGACATAATGCAGTTGAGTGCAAATTGGCGGTATTTTGGTCAGTCTGTAACCTGCAAGTTTGAGTCATTCAATACCGTATGTCACTTCAATACAATGAACTAGGACATGAGAATCATCAGCTGTTCGATAATGACCGGTGCTAATGATAAATGGTGGATCGACGTATTATTTTACTAGACTAGTGGGACGCATACTCACACGCAGAAATCTCTCCATACGAATGGAAGTAGATACCTTATACCTTGATCCGACCGGCTTGAACCCCTGTTTGACCCAAAACCGCATCAACTTTACAGTGATTTAAAAAAAAAAACATGTTAGAGTTGATGCTGTTTGGACTTAGGTCCGAATATAGGAATTTGGGGACCGAAATTGATTGGAAAATATCACCGTTGACAGATTTTTCTAAGACTTCAACAATTATGGCAGTGATGTAAAGTTGTGAAAAGATACTTCTTAGCAAAGTGATACAGAGGCCTGTAAGTAATAGGTGGATTAGGGAGGGTACTTGAAATGTCATCTCTTATATGTGAAGTAAAACTGATACTTCCGTTGCAGGAGCTGAGATATGATCATGAATGACATATTGTTGAAAGACATGACTCTCAGGTCGTGCTAGCATGACTACTATTCACTCTGTGCTAATTAAAGTGGTAACAATAAAAGGCGGTTTTTTGTTTATATGTGGGAATGAAATGGATTTGAGGGCTCAAATTTCAGGACGATCATGAGAAAATACAGCCTTTCATGATATCAAAATCGATACTATTCGGGTAAAGCAGGGGGGTCCAAAGATGATGCAACACGCCCTTTAATTGTAATCTAATAGTAAAGTTCTAAGACTAGAGTCGACAAATAAGTTGACGAATTTATTAATATTATGTCTGGCCTTCAAATCTGAGACCCGTTCGCTAAAATGATGTGCATGACTGCATATGCACAGCTTGATACTTGATCTAGTAACAAGGCTCCTAGTAATGTAAATACGTTTGCACGCGATTGGCCAATACCGCAGAGGTCGATACTTGGATTTTTCGGGTTTCATACCGGAAATCATTTTTTACCGAATTCCTATCCCACAATCATGAATGCACACACAACAACGATGTACGAGCAGATATGCATCACTCCATGCACGCTCCGGTTTTAGTGTGCCTCCTTTAAACTACGCGCACATTTTGTGGCGCAAAAATTACAAGGCTCACATGATCAAAGAACATACTCCTTACTGGTAAAATTTATGTACATCAAACGGTTTTCGCACAGTTTTACGAAAAATGACCGTATGACACAAACACCATAGAATATGCGCTATTTATTTTATATATAGAGTCACGTTGGTAAAATTCGGTAAAGATCAGTGTTGCCAACGCCGCGGTTTAACCCGCACATTGGGCTACTTTTTACATACCTGCCGCGCCTCAAAAAAGGCCGCTGCGGTTGCCCCAATGGGCTACTTTCATAGTCTCAAGGGCGCGGCACCCGCGGGCATCCTTATCCCTCTGTACATTTTATTTAGAGCTCCGAAAGTTTAAAAGGTCCGGAATTGCTTAGCGCTTCCTTTCTTCTTGAAAATGTCTTTACCTGCATTCACTACGGGGTACTCGCTCGGGTATGACACATAGTACAAACTCTCAACTTCATCCCGTTCTCTGAGTGCTTTGTGCTCCCTACACGACGGGGAGTAGTAGTGGCTCACTCAGGTTAACAACAAATAATTATCCTAACAAAAAAGTGACCATCATGGATGGTAACGTGATAGGGCAATTAAACCTTGCCTAAGCCTAGGAACACCTACACCCTGCTGTTTGGTGCGACATTCAGCTTATTTCACTTGATATTTTTTTGTTGTGGTGTTGCTACTTTCAGTAAATCTATAAAATTCCACTTAACATCCATATTGGGTGCAATCTTTGATGGAGGGTTAGCTATTGTGCTCTGTTCACTGATCATGCCACCATTGTGTGACAAATCCTTGTCATTGTATTCCCTGTTCAAACTCATCCACGCAAACCACACCGCCCAGCTTTCATTGAGCCCAATAGTTCAGTGTAGTTGCCAGCTTGGTGGTCACAAGTTTTGGAGCTCATCCTGTGCTAAAAAGAAGTCATTTAAGGACATTTTTAATATAACTTTGTTATTTCTATGTCCTAGTTAAGTAAGCAACCTCTTCTACTACTACAAATTATAATATTCTTTCATACCAACATCCATTTTGAATTTTGTTGATAAAGTTCCTATTTTTTTTTTCTGATCGCCTGCTAAGCGTTAGTATGTGCTCCTTAAAGACAAACTATCAGTGATTCACCCGAAAAGAGTCACATGTCTTGAAATTTGCAGTACTAGCTTAAAATCGAAGGTTAATTCTGATTAATTCTCATAAGTTATTTTTTCCAACTGAAGAAATTGCCCGAAAAGGGAGAAACAGGAACACCGCAGTCGTCACAGATTTGACTCTCCATTGAATTACGGGTTGTAGCAAGTGGCCGTTCGGACAGTAATGGCCAAAATATCGGATTACTGGCTTATAGGTTGCTTCTGTCTATCACCTTGCAGGGCTATGTTAGGGCAGGCTTTCCTCTGAATTACATTTTAAAATTACATGCACCGGTGCATGTAACTGCAAAAATTTTACATTGCCACAATGAAAAGTTAAACTTCAAGGTAATTGTAAACAAGGGATTTATGGTACCGGTACTGCTAACCTTTCATATCAGACTTGGTAGAACAGTTGGCTCAAATTTAAATTTCAGCATTCAATGACTTCAATGAAAAAGCTAAAAATTGCATATTTTATGGATTCACAAAATTAAATTTACATGCACATGTGCATGAAGGATAAAAATGTTTAAATGCACAGAGGAGAAGGAGAAAACTTACATGCACCTGTGCACTGTCGTGAACCTGCGGTAATTCGAAGCCTGATGTTGTTAGGGTCCCCGTCTTGTTACAGACATGCAAAAAATCTGATTTTGAAGATTTTTTCGATGTTATGATTAGCAAAATCACTGATAGCGCCCTTAAAGCTTCTTTCACGACGGGGAGTGAGGTGCTCACCAGGTTATAACAACAAATAATTATCCTAACAAAAAATGACCGTCATGGGTGTATAATGTACAAAGGTAGGGCTCATTCCCGATTCATGGGTGAACGTGAGAGGGTTTGCGAGGGTTAAGCTGTTAGGATGTAAGTAAAAAAGGACACGCCGCACGCATCCTTTCTGTTGCGAATATAATCAAATGATTTGGTAAATTAAGTGCCGCGGGGTATTCGAGGACTATAAAACGGAAAAATTTCTTGCCAGATTCGTCACTTGGCTTTGACATTATCAGATC
Organism: Ophioderma brevispina; assembly: GCA_023653785.1. Taxonomy (NCBI): domain Eukaryota; kingdom Metazoa; phylum Echinodermata; class Ophiuroidea; order Amphilepidida; family Ophiodermatidae; genus Ophioderma; species Ophioderma brevispina. The sequence continues at coordinate 64,168 of JAMKCH010015993.1, forward strand.
ATAAACACGTTAAATAATATATAATCAAACTTCGTGAGTATTCGACTACAAATTTTTTGTAGGAACCAACTTGGCTAAATAGATGAGTGTGATAGAGAAAAAAATAAAAACAAAATGAAGAAAAAGGAAAGAAAACAAAAACAAAATGGATTTCTTATAAATAATAAATAAATAATAAATATAAAATAAAAACAAAATGATACATATATTAAAATAAACTATAAAAAAAATAAAATACTTAAATAATGTAGAAAACTCCACTCTATATTAAATGGCATTTTTTGAAAATTAGCGCATCACATGCCGCTAAGCGACAAGTCAAAATTGGGCTACTTTTCTTTGGCCCTTGCGAGCCTTTGGCGCGGCCCTTTGACGCGGGTGGCGGTAGCAAAAATTTTGTTGGCAACACTGTTAAAGATTAACACCGCTGTCGGAAGGAAAACCAAAATCCTGATTGTACTTTTGTTGCGGGTGGCTAACTCGGCGCAACTACTTGACTTGCGATCGGGTTGCAGGGTGACGGTCTCTCAGATTTTATTCCAGACTTAACGACAGTGAAATCAATTAGCATTCAAGTTCAAAATGCACTATGATGAAAAATATGGTTCCATTTTGCTTGTAAAAATATATGTATATAACAGCCCTAGATTATACATTACCACTCTGATTAATAATAGTGTTGGAGCAGAATCGAACACGGAGCGGGACTGCATTGAAACAGGAGGAACATCGCCACTTGTTCGTGTTGCTCATGTTTATGAAAGTATGTGCTTGAAAATAATGATTTTATCTAGTACAGTCTAGCAGATTTATGGGTTCCCATGGCGCACCCCCTTGAAATCTAAATCTCTATATGATTTTGATGATGTTACCAAAATCAAATATGTCACACGGGGTAGGCCGGGTGGCCTACTCCCACGAAATGTTCGTTAACACAGTCTATCCACCGACTAACAAGGAACTAACTGGAATGTGTTTCACTAAGATTTCTGTTTACCAAACACAGCTAGCTATGTCATTCCATGGCTTCTGCAAACTAAGTGCAATTGTGGGTGCACTCTGCCACGATAAAACTAAACACAAACTGTTGGAGCTTCAAAATAATGGCAATATTATTGGGGTGAGAAAAAACTACTCTTGATACTCGTCCTTTGGTCTATGTAATAACAGGAAATTCAAAACTGTGTGACAATTTCCAAATTCTCTCGATTTTCATGATACTGAGCATTGAAAAAAATGTGCTACTTGGATGAATGGGAGTATTGTGGTATCTTGTTCTATGTGATTTTACGGTAAGTAGGGCTCATATTTATGGTATTTTGGACTAGAGGGCATTGTAAACAAAATGACATATGGTGTCCACGCTGATAATGGGGAGATGTATACAGTGGTTTCAATACACCTTCCTCTGTGTAGGGGTTATATCCCACTAACACGGATTCGATCTGGTACCCAAGGGGTACGTTTTAGGCGGCATCTTGCTTAAGGATCAGTCATATAAAGTGGTTCAATTCATTGAATGTATCCACAATGGATGGTCTCATCATAAGGAATCAGAAAGAGGTACTTTAAGCAATGGGTATGAGTTTAGTTAACAGATATCGGTGAAAAATGTGATAAAGGTCATTGCACTTTTGATCGTCATTTTCAGGGGCCTAACTTTCAAACTGCATGGATCTTGACAAATTTGGTGTCAATTGTAGGCATGTGCAATCCAGAAATGTATAGAATTTGCACTATCTAGGATGTTTAGGTGATAAAAATTGTAGTAAAGTTACCTCTTATCAATTTGTATTGTTTCTAGACTATGACTGGGACTGGGGACTACTCCTCTTTTCCTCTAAACGCTTAATCCAAAACAAAAGATCGAAGAAATCGTGGATGGAAATGGAAAATGTAGGTTAATGCCAATTAAGCTGATCCTTGCAACCAAGCCGTGGCCCGTTGAAGTACCCCATCTATTATTTTGATCGTTGCAAGTTGTCCGATGCATTGTTTTAGAAAAGCATGGCCACTATGTGAAAAAATGAGGAAAGAAAAGCATGAATCTGTGGTGCCGGGAAGATCACACACCAAATTTGTCAAAATTGAAGATTTTGAAAATTTGTCCCCCTGTACCAAGGGACAATCCAAAAGTTCAATGATCACATTTATTAATTCTTTATCACATTTTACCATTGAGTTCTTTATCACTATTTTTACCATATATCGGAACTAAACATCCCCAAATTGGCAAATTAATATTTTCTGATTCATTTGATCAGTACGAATCATTGAAGACACATTCAAATAAATCGAACCAATTTTATAACTGCTTATCTTAGATTCATGATGGCTGCCAAACGGAATTCTTTAAGATGTACTAGTGATTCAAAAGTGATGTAAGTTTAGGTTTAAGGGGGGTGCATAGGAACATTATGAAATCGGCTAGACTATTAGAAATCATTGGTTGAAGAATGGCGCCGAAACTCTGTTGCAGCTTGTGGCGCTACTACATGAGGGGTGGGATCTCATGTCCAACATGTCAAAGTATAATTGTCATCCCACTGACACGTAGCTCATATTACCCAAACCTTTCTGCAAGTGTATCAAACAAACCAATTCTAGGAAAATCCATTTTTAAGATTAGTCCATATTCAGCACTTTTGACTATTCTTTATTGCAACAAAGTAAAATAGTCAAGAGGTCTGAATGGGACTAATCTTAACCAAACACTTTCCTGTGATCTACATTGTCGCGTTCACATGATATGGAAAACGAATGCATAGTATTGGGCTTATTCTGCAAATTCTGTTGCACATCTTCACTCTGTCCACAAGAAGGCTGGTATATATTTCCAAGTTGCCCAAGCCTGCATACGGGCGTGGGCCATACAAAAATAATTCCACTTGCCAAAACCTCACAGTGATAAATCAATTCTCTTGTGTGTAGGTTTTTTATACCGTCATAGAAAGATGCGCTTTAAAACTGGAAAGACTCCAGTTGATGGTGGCAAGAAGAAAGTCCACACAAGTCAACCAGACGAAGAGGGCGGAATTACCGGCCTCCAAGCCCTCCGGCAAGTGGCAGAAAGGATAGAGGAAAGCGAAGGCGCAAACCCACGGTGCACGAAACCTCAGCCAGCAGCAGCTCGCAGGTCAACAAGTCCACGTGGCAGACCTAAGCGTATACAGAGGAAGCTGTCGACTCCCACTTCCAGCGAACAGGAAAAGGGACGAGCACGCCGAGCACAGTGGAAGGAGGATGAACTGGAAAGGCTCTTGGATAGCCTCAAGAAGTGAGATAATTGTGTAGTTTCTCATTAGTTCTAGCCTATTTGATTCTATGAACTACCATTTTTAAGTTGCAGCTTTCTAAGGGCCTTCCTTCCAAATTTAATGACTTTTTACCCTATAGACCATGCATGTTTTCAATGTTGTCCAAAGTTTTTTTTTTGTTAATAGCCGTTGGTCAACTTCAATTTGTCTAAACCATATTGTCTAATACCAATTTGTCTTATACCATTTAGTTCTCATAACCAGTAGTTCTAAATCCACAATTATCGAACAACCAGAATGTCTAATACCAGTCGGTTCTAATACCATATAATTCTAATGCCCTTTTTTTAATACCATTGGCCCTAAAACACAAACACCATTTGGTGTATTTCCCATTTGGTAATGGTTCATTGGTCTAATCTATTTGGATATAAGATACCACTTGGTCGATGTAAACTGGTCTAAATCTACTTGAGTCTAATACTACTCATGGTCATGTCCATTTGGATGTTTTAACCCAATAAATTCATTTAAACATTGATGTAAATATGAGACCAATGCGACATTAAACCAAAATGGCTATAGTCAAGTGGGGAATTAGACCAAAGGGTGTTTCGACCAAAATGAATATTGGATAGTGATGTTAGACCAGTGGATATTAGACCAAAATGGGAATTGAACAGAATGGATATTGACCAATATTGGCATTAGATCAATTCGGTGATAACGTTATTGGATATTAGACAATAGACTTAAGGACCAGATGAATATTTAGACCTCAATGGTTATTAGCCCTAAATGGTAATAGCGTAAAGCTCGCCTCGACGTGAAGCAATTCCGAGAGTTAGAATTTTCTATTATGGGGGGGCGGAGATTCGGGGTAGCGGGTGTCATTGCAACCGGGGTAGTAATTCGTGAAGGGAGTGAAGCGTTGTATAGAAAAGGGAAGGTATATGAAATTAGATTTCGAAACAATTTTTCTATATACCGTGACCAATGTAAACAAGTTACAGGCGCCGTACTAGGCCCTTAGCCCCGGGGAAGGGGGGTGCAGATTTTGCATGGGCGCCGGGACTAAGCCCTGGTAGATTTTCTGATACTGTCCATGTATAACGGGTTTTACATAGACTAAGGCCGGGGTCAATACCAATGTCATACCCGGGGGATGTATCTCGAAAGGGGACATATCCGACGCCCCCCTCTGAACAAGACTATGTTTCATGTGTATGGGGTACTGTAGTTTGAGATGTTTTGATCACATTTCAACTTCTTCTAACTTCGTAGTAAGTAATGTAATGGACATAATTAAACACTGGAACTCTGTATAAACCAATCATGTAAATGATGGTTACCCACCGGAATTAAAGCTTTAGCTCGGTACATACCTTGCATAAATGGGTTTTAACATGGTAAGTATTAGTAAAGAACTTTAAAAAGATATAATTTTTTTTAATTTTTTAGTTTTTTGAAATTTTTTATATTTGGGGTCAGTTTTAATGAACATCTCCTGTTACCAAATTTTGGACAATCGCCAAAATAAAAACTCGGCGAAATGTCGGTCATTGGCAAATTCGCGAAAATAACTGCAGACAATTATTTGACCTGTAATTATTTAACGTTGGTTTTGCGGAACACATTATGCTATACCTCTGTTTTCAAAAGCTTTCAAAATTATTGGGTTTTCATAAATGAAGGACTCCACACAAAAAGCATGAATGTTCTAATCAGTGATACTCATACATTTTCTCCCACTTTTAGGGAGACTGTAATGTACAGTCTCATGTGAGTGTGCAATTTGGATAAAATTGTGAATTTTAGCACACCCGTACTTTATGCATTGATATAAAAAAATATGAAGCACTTGCCGCCCCCTTTCTTGCCCCCGCATGGATTTCAAGGTTACACAGGGGTCAAATGTTCCAGTGTTTAACAAAGCACGACCATGACGTTTTGTCTGTTACAGTATTCATGATTGGACACCTGCATACCTTGCAATCCAAGCATGGGGACATAAGGGTGGTTGGTAATGCTTTTTGATCAATTTTATGGATATTAATGCTTAAAGTTTTGTGTGTAAAAATGGCAATTTTTGTCCCGAAGCGCACATTCTATCACTACGGTCCCCTACTATACAGAATCTCTGTTGGCTCATGATGTATTGTTATACGCAAAGTTTTAAATCCGGTTTTGTCCCCGTAACGAGGGTGGCCGGATTAACCTCATACTCGCACTCCTGTTGTTTCTGGTTGAGGATTTATTGGATGCAAAAGATATTGACCGGATGCCCCTCCTGATATCTATCCCAGTTTTTCGGCGTGGGCCTAGCCTTTGGGCAACCACGGCCACCAAGCAAGGCTCATGTGCTTGATGGCCTCCATTAGCTCTCCATAGCTGACGCCCTTGTAGGTAATCTTCTTTTTCTTCTACCCAGGTAACCAGCTACCCTCCTCATCAGAGATCTGATGGGGGTGACGGGTTAGAGCCGGCGACAACTCAGCCCTGGGACGGTAGTACTGGTTACCAGGAAATACCAGTATCAGCGCCCTCAAGGAACCTGACCTGACTACATAAAAATTTCGCTAACCAACCAAAATAGGCCACCAGCCACCACCTATCTGTACAAACCCTTGAATAGACCAATTTACTGATATACTACTTAATCCATTCCTGTATCAGTTCCATTTTTTTCTCCTGTTGTAACAGGTCCAGCGGACTGACAATGTGCGGTCAGTGAAGACATGTAAAACCACGAATTTAGAACAGTCGAAGCAAAATAGAGTACCTTAGAAGAAAGCTCGGTACGATAGTACAAATATGGAATGTTTATGAGTGGCACTGTAAGATATTTTCATGTTTAAAGACACTGAAGTGTCTCCATTCAACGATGCGTTAGCCGGTTAAATGGAACCTTTCCTCTTTCAAGACTTTCCATTGCACATTGAAAACCAGTTCCATTATTTGTTTTACAAACCTCTAAGTAATCTTGTCATTAAAGCTCATACTAGCTTGACTACTACTGTAATGCCCTAACTACTAGGCTACCAGCTTGGCTTGGCTTAAGCCCAAGTCTCGGCCCTTCCGACTACTTGCTATAACTCCGGGCTATATTCCTGCGATAAACTTGGTCGGAAGAAAAGTCCAGGTCCGGAATCAGTAGAACCTGCGAAAACATCTCTTTGCATGTGCTGTACTTTTTAAACGTTTACACGAACGAAATGTCCTAACACTTGAGAAAATTCACTACACGTTACACGTCCACCCTATACTACTGTTTTTTCAGTATTATTTTAATTTCTGAAGTCAAATTTTCACCAAAATTACCCGCCGTCCATGAAAAGTAAAGTACCAGTTCCAATGCTTTCTTCTAGCAATGTTTTCCGACTTTTACGAAACAGGGAAATCCCCCGTTTACCGAGTTCTTGTACATGAGTGGAGCGACTTCGGCATATCCACCGCATAACACGCCCCAATTACGCGGTGCTTTTAATGACAGAGGGATCTACAAAAAAGGTAAAATGAGCAGCGCTAATTGAAGCTCCCACATTGATTCGTCGTTTGAGATCTTTGGGATATCCAAAGCTTTATTTTGATTAAAAATAAAGAGGTAAGTACAAACCACATTTTATGGTTCAAAATGCATTATTTATGATCGAATGCAAAGCCGGGTAACCGATTACGAACGAAGTATGTGCACGAATTGCAGTGCGTGGAAGCGCTAAAATTCGGCAGTCGTTAACTTGTTACGATCGTTTAAACGAACGGAGGTACAGACCGTGTAAACGGATAGGAAATTAAACGGTAACTCCAGCTCTAATGCTTGCTGGCAGCAACTGAAACAAATGTACGTACCCCATTGTAGCCCTCGGGGGGGATTCATTTCGCCAGTTCTGAAACTTGCTGGAGCACTGCAGCGCTGATCTAACATTGCATCATAGCCATGTAATGTTCCGTAATGTAACAAAGTATTATGTGACATGCATTTTGTAAAGATGCCATGAGGTGTGCAAATAGAACGAAAGACAAGGTATGGAACAAAATGCACCGCCGAATGGAACAAAAATGATTGTAGGTGTCAATATTATCATCTAAAGAATGACAGTGACCTCTAATTCTCCAATCAAATACAAGGATCGACTTAGGTGTTATATAAAAAGTGTTATAGTAATTAGTGTTTGGGGAGTTTGACTGTAATGTACATCAAGTTAAAGGTATAAGCAGCGATTTGCTAATTTGAAACATCGCCACTTCTTTGGTGGCTTGGCAGAAGGTCACTTTCAGGTTTCCTGCCAAATTTCCTGTCCAGTCACCGCTTCTCCCCATACTCGTAGTTCCTTGAGAGAGCATTCAAGACACTTAGCCTGTCACACTGATGTGAGTTGGATGGTAGTCCGACAGGAGTTTCCTCATCATCCTTTCCTCCACCCAGTCCCATTCTAAATTTATTTGTAATGTGTGCAATCGTGTGCTTAAGTTTGTGAACTCTTCAAACTTCTTTATGCTTCACCGCAAAATGGACCCCAAACACACTATTATAAGGCAAGTTTAATGAGAGAGGGGTCCAGTAGTTCGGCCTTATGTAGAAAACACATGGTTCAGTATTGTGTGGCCACGTTATCAGTTGTTGGTAAACCAACTTCTCCCTCCCCCACCCCAGTCTACCCCCGCACCCATACCCGGGTTTTTTCATATTTTACTACGACATGAAATTCACAAAAGCAATGTGGTAGAATTGAAGGTGCCTGCAGCAAGTAGTTTTTCAAGATATGAGACTTTTTTTGAGGGGTGACTGTGACACTTTTGATGGACAAAAATTTCCATTTTGTCATCAAGGGTTGTAACATTGCCTGAAAAACAGGATTTGTTTGTAAAAAACAGGATAGTTTGAAAACTGTTCTTGATATGAATAAGGACGAAAATACAATAATATATCTATCACCAAATCAAATCCTCTTACAAAAAGTATAGGTAAAAAATCATGTGTGTTGCTAATGTTACATTTGATGGCCATACTGTGTCCATCAAAATATGTAACGTTTGCAGTAAGAAAAAGGCGGATTTTAGGTTAAAATTACATTTCTTTGCCCAAATTTACTTTTTGGGGTGTGTCTTGGCTCAGAACTTTCATATTAAAATTGATAAAATGCCCCAAAATTACATCTGATACTTGAAATTACACATTTTATGTAAAATCAGGAAGATTTGGACCCCTCTATCGTAAAACATGCCATAATTAGCCTGGTTAGTTAATCCTCTTTTTTTTGGTATCCTTTCCCTTGTCCATCTTCTTCCTCTTTCTCCTCCACTCCTCACCCTTCTTCATCTTCTTCCACTTTTTCCTCTACTTCCTCCTCCAACTCTTACTTTTCTTCACAATTTGACCTTTTGCCTGGCTTTACTTAGGTTAATAATTCATACAAATCAGTGTAAGGGAAAGTTATTTAAGAAATAAAGGGTGATGCAGTATCCTTTATGGGCGAATAATGTGTCCGAGGTCGGAAAAAAATAAATAATGGATGAGGCGCAGCCGAGTCCATTATTTTATTTTTTTCCGGCCGAGGATACATTATGTGCCCATAAATAATACTGCAAACCCTTTATTTCTATTCTATTACCGAAACAGTGTGATATAATGAGAAAATGCATTCGCGACCCATTATTGCAGAATAATGGGCAGTAAACTGACCAATCAGAACGCTGCATTTTCAATAATGGGCAGCAGAGGTAATAGAATCAAAAAGATACTCCTTTTAATAGTGCATTATTTGTTTACTTTGTAGAGCGAGCCTTGAAAGAAACAATCAGCATGCCACCCCTACAGGTAGGTTAATCTTTGACCTTATCAGTACATGTACATATATTATGTAATTCCACAATGTTTATGATAATAATTTGTAACAAAAGTACAGATGTATGTGGTGTCCCTCCAGAGGTTTGTAAAGATTGGAATATGAACACATCATTTAATGAGACACTGGCACATTCGGAAAATAGTGTGCCCTGAAGATTTTCAAATTTGATTTTTTTTGTTGTTATGCAGCTTTTAACCCTTTTAAGCTTTTAAAGCATTAGCCCTCACTTCAAATGATTAAGCCCAAATCAGTGCCCTTATGGGTAAACAGAAAGATTTTATAATAATAAGAACTACCTGAGTGGTTTATTCAGCAGATGACGGATCATGGCGTTAAACAAGAAAAACAGCCGGAGTGAGAACCCACGGCATCACCCTATTTGACCAGACAGTCTTTGTGGTTGATATCAAGAGTACGGTCTGTGATATTCGTGTAGTAGTTAAGGCCCATATACACGGTTCGATTTTAACTGGAATGTTGCATTCGAATCTTCAAATTTCTAGCCATTCGATTTTTGCCCGTGTTATATTGAATGTCAAACAGGTAATTATATGGACCAAGAGACTTGAGTTTAGTCGAAAGGAAATAGGATTGTTCTATTTTCTGCTTCGACCTTCTAGGACTGGGTTTTTATAATGGTTTTCCAGATACACACATGTGGCAACAATCACAATTTCGAATACCAAGAAGGGGACGTCTCGTTTTTTTTTTAAAACCATCTACCATGTGCATGCTTTGGCTCACACAGTGAATCTGGGGATTACGATTTTTCCTTTACACGTGTATAATCATAATTCTTTGCTCATGTCCACTAACCTGAGAACAAAATTTCAAGTAGCGATAGTAGTGAAATAGTTCACCTACAAGATCTGCATGTGATATTTTGGCAAATCCCTGCTCGCTGCTGGCCTACTTCAGGTTAACCCACCTACCCTCACATACGGGACATTTTGGAAATGGAAGCGAACAAAAGTTGAAACTGTGTGTATATTGCAAAATATTGCATTAGATTTATCACAGAGCCAGCTGGAAAAGTTTGACAACCAATGTCGAATACAAAAAATTTGATCGGTATAATGGGCTTACATTTGTTGATTTAAAGTTACTACAAACCCAAAAGCTAGCCCAAAACTACGGGTGACCTCCAGGGGACCCCCCCCCCCCCCCCCCCCCCCCCCCCCCCCCCCCCTACCCAGGCCAGAGGACCTCGTGTGAGGGGACCTGATCAGTAAAAATAGGCTGATTTGTATAATATTGGCAACCCCGGGGTGCTTGTGCTGCCTCTGCACCACGATGAGGTACACTGGTGTTCTTAGCCTAGGCCACCTATTCTGTTTTGTGTGATTTTTGGGTGAAAAAATATATCTGTATTATTTCAATACTTCCAAGGAGAGCAAATTTCACCAATTTTGGTTTTAAAACATTATAAATTTTGTATCAAATTTCACCAAAGCCAAACTGACATCAGAATCACGGGCCCAAGGTTGATGTGTGTACTCCGATTGGGCTCGAGAGTTCATGTGGGCCGGTTAAAGGGGCATTCCTTTGAAAAGATATCATTGGTTGTCCTGCCACAAATTCAAAATGCCTACGAGCACCAAAATTTGATCATTGAGCACTGACCAAGGCTAGGGGAGTCAAAGGGGTTGGCCTGCAGGGTTACACGGAGTGTCTGAACAATAATCAAGCAACTTAATTATAGGTTTTAATGCTTTGTTGATTGGTTGCAGTGTTGGGAGACCTTAGTCCGTGTCACAGTACTCTAAGTGTGAAAGAGACAGGAAATACTAGTAAGGGGAAAAAAAGAAAAAGAAAATAAGGGGGGATAGCTAAATGGGCGAGTGTTGGACATATGGAGAGGTGTGAGAGTAAGGGGTTTGGAGTGAGTTGAAGAGAGAGTTGTGTGGGAGTTGAGTGAGATTAGGATTGTTGTTGCTGTTGTAGGTGTCTATGGAGTGAGTTGTGGAGTGGGTTGTAAAGCTGAGTTCTGTAGTTGCCTGTCGCCACAACTTATCTGGAAAGTTGATTTATAGTCCAAGAGCATTAGATCATATAGGTCAAACCTGGAAATAGTCATAAACCAGCTGAATTTTTCAGGATATGGTATGGTAATATGAGTAGAAAAAATTACTAAAAGTCCCAGAAAATCCTCCTGAGCTCTCTCTCCCAAAAATTCAAGGATGGTGGTCAAAAATGGCCGCCGTTTTCTAATTTTATCATTATCTGTTTTGCAACCAGACAATGGAAGACAAAATAAAGGTCCAACATAGGTTTAAGGCACAAGGAATCTAATTGAAGTCATTATGTTGAGAGTTCAAAAACTTACAAGTACCAAAACAAGATGGTGTCCAAAATGGCCGCCATTTTCTAATGTATCATAAACTTCATATGCCAAATTCGAAGTACAAATTACGTGTCTAAACGTATGTTTAAGGCACAAAGAATCTATTAAAAAGAATTTTCTAGAGGGCCCAAAAATAAAGGTAACCAAAACCAGATGGCGTCAAAAAGACCACCATTTGTAATCTTTTATCCTAACTTTACAACCAAGAATGTTAGAAATACAAATAAGTGTCTAAAACATAGGATTTAATGTACAAGGAATTCTCATAATTTAATATATAGAAAGGCCAAAACTCATAAGGGCTCATGCCTATTTATCTGGTGGCAGCTTGACCAGGGATCATCCCTCAGCTCAGCGGCTTGTCCCAGCTGCAGCTTTTGACAGCCTTTGCACCTTGGAGTGACAAATATACTTATTATAAATGATAAATAATTAATATGCAAAAAGAATTGAATACGCCGGCTAACATTTTACTATGCTTCATTTTACATTAGAGCTTTGGAAATAGAACACATGCCCTCATTTTTTTTAAACATTCAGTAATTGAGAAAAGCTGCCGAATGATGGGTGTTTTGCTAGCCTAGCTTTCCAATGAATGGCCCTGCATCCCAGGATGAACAAGGAATCTGAGTGTTCTCACTCTGCAGAACCGGGCAAATTGTTGGAAATCTTGAGTTTTTTTTTTTTTTTTGGATCCAATGTTTTCTGAACGTCTATGTGTAGTATTGGTCACTGATATTGTGGAATTGTCATTTTAAAGAGAATAAGCAACTTTTATTAGCAAACAAGACGATTATTAAGATTTGAGTAGTTTTTACTTAACTTCACACTGGCTTTTTGCCTTCCCCATTGAGGTGGTTACGAAAAATACAGCTTAGATATGCATGCCCCACCATCTAAAAAGTAATGTCCATCTAGGTTAATGTCGCCTCCTGATGTCTTACCACGGCAACATAGGCCCGAAAATACAGGAAGAAAGTGGTCAATACAATGCTTCAGGCTGTGCCCTCTTCTCCTTTTTTTGCCATTGTGCTCAAATTCTTCACTAAGTGGGCACTCTTTGGCCATCTCGATGAGTACACCTGGCACCTTTGGTGCATAGGCAAAGGATCACAAAGAGATTTTTAAAGTGCCCTTGGGCCTCTTTTTACCTCTACCAGAATGCCACTCTCATAGCCGAGGAGTGTGTCAAACAGTCAACCCGTAAGCCAGATCATTCTTAACTCCTCAACTCGTAATCGGCAGAAAGCAGATCAGACATGTTAATTGTACCAAAACTCTAGCTATAGCAGAGTCAGAAGAGGTGTCAGTTATTGGTACGGACACTAACTTGTCAGTGGTGTATCGGGCAACTACCATTATCTTACTACAGATATGTATACATTGTCAAGCAAACTTTAAAACCAGTCATGAAATTCAACTGCCCATCGGAGAAACTATAGAAATCCTTAGCTTCGTACATACTCAGACGGATTGGGATGCTGCGTCTTCTATCTACCATCAGGTCAAGGGTAATTTTTTGACTTTGTGACAAAAAAAATGGGGATATGAGAGTTCATTACTTAATCCATCCAAATCTACTAGAGAATAGCTACATATTCTTGAAGTATTATGGACACTGTGATGTGCGATGGTCCATCTCTTCCTCTCCCTTCAAAGACTTCAAAGGTCATGATATTGTACTGAAGCCAAGAACCAGAAATGAGCCAAAGAGTTCGGACATATCTCGCTGTATCTCACATCTTAAAAAAAGCGCCTTGAGAGAACTGATCTGGGATCAATGATGTAGTTGAGGCAAATCTACCCCGCATGCACCCAATCTGGATTTCAAAGAGGTAAAAATGTAAATCAACATCATCAGATGAAGACTAGTTAAATGACACGAGACCAGCTTCCTGAAGAAGCCAGAAGTTAGAAGTAGTCTTCATAGATCTAACTGCTGCATTGATACAGTCTGGCTATCAAAGGTCTTTACCCAAGCTCCTCACAGTACTTATCCCTGATGTCAATGGTTGTCAAGTTCATAATACTCTCTCAAAAAATGCAGATCTTTCGTCCTAGACATATCGAATTGGCAATGCAGTAGAAAGCGCTTATTTCGGAATGCAGTCTTGGCATCCAGTCTTTCAACATTTACATCTCAGTAATGCAAAAGGGAAAGTGGCGTAGCCCTGGGGGGTGGGGTTCACACGTGAAAAAAAATTCATGGCATTACGCTTGGAGCGGAATGCCGGCAAAGTATAGGTTTAAAAGTTCAATGGTAAGCGTGCCACAAATAAATTTTACAAAATCAAGGATGGGCCCTCAAGAGAAGACAGTTAATTTCGTATAAAAAGCAAAAGTTCCTGGGGCTTAACCCCCAGGACCCACCGTGTGTTGTAAGTTGAACTGCACCAACTGCCCCCCCCCCCATATAACAATCTGCCACCGCAACTGCAAGGAGATAAGTCACAGTATCTAAATAGATAATACGGCAATAAGATAGGAGCTGATTCATCCGAGGACTTTGGAAGGGGTTGCCAGAAGGACCTAATCAATGAATCCTAATTCATCAACTTGAAAATCAGACACCCAAGACAGTCAGCTCTGCTTTTCACCTTGCAAATCCCTGACAAAAACAAAAGAACGTGTTTATCACTCTAGATCGCGATTAACTGTCACCCGACCACACATCAAAGTGTACGATTGGCGTCAAATGGACCGCCAGTCTTACTTTCTTTCAGCACACCAGGCAGTCGCTGCCAATCTCCTCAGAAGGCCGCAGGAAACTGATTGAGTGCATCTTTTGACACTTTACAACGTCGCTGCTTTGGCATACTCAACTGCTGAAGTCACTTGTATGGAGTCGGAGTGTACACTCACACATAAGATTGACGTCGTTTTGAATGAAGCAATGAGACTTGTTAGTGGAACTTGCCTTTTGTCTTAATTTCTGTTGCCAAAACCTTAGAAGAAGTTTCAGACGATAAAGCTCGCCAAGAAGTGTTATGAACCTGGAGCCTAATCCCCCCCAACTCACATTGCTACCCAATCCATGCCACTGCAGTCGCAAGCAGTATCCTTATCGATCATCATGGATCAAGAACGACGGTCGGAGCAAGGTCATCCTTACTTAAACTAAAGAGTTTGAGGACAGCCCATCTAGCAAGCCCAAGGACTGTGACCTGATAGGGAAGCATGGGTCAACCTTAACAGACTCAAACTGGCATTGGCCGCTACAAAGCATCCTTCACGAGATAGGTGTGGAACTTCACCAAAACTGTGATTGTTGTGGAGAGCCACAGACAAGTAGCCACATTCAAGGTGACTGTGAAGTCATCAAGTCCCCAAGAGGAATCCATGGGCCTTATATAAACATGGACGATGAAAACTATCAACTGGTTAAGACGGGCCTTCCACTGAGGATTTTGGACCTTTTTTGTTTTTTTTTTTTTACCCCCGAATAAACGAACAAAACACGCTTTATATTATGATAACATTTTAAGCAAAGTCAGGAATGCAGAATGTTAATTAATATAGTGTGTGAGTGATATAGGAATCCCTAAGAGACTTGTTGGATAACTTTATAACAATAGCATTATCACATAAAAACGGCATATCAGTCACAGTCCACATTTTATCACGGTTTAAGAATTGGTTGGAAGCAATCTGCCTCCAACTAAAGGGGTAGGGGGAAATATGCAAACATTAGAAAGAGACATCCATAACACCAACTTGTCAACCACGGCATGCAAGTGGGCACAAAAACCCTGGTGATCGTAGACATGGAAGCGTAGTGCAAGAACTGACTTTGGATTCTTTTACACCTCAATGGACAGTAAATGCTGAAGTTAAACTTGCAACACCACTGCACTGACATTATTAAATGTCAATGATGATGAGATTGTGCAAACTAAGGGACGTAGTGTTGAAGATGGCTGACCAGATGATGAAGGTGAGACTATTTCCATTTTTGTATCATTTTGATCCATAATAAGGTGAAAAGTCAAGGTTTTAAGCCATCTTGGTTGTGGTTAATTATGAGGTGGGACACTCTAGATGTGCGTTAAAACGCGCAATGTTTAGACAGCCTTAATTTACTTCTACTTGCCGGCTTATGACGTTATGATTCAATAAGGAAATGGCGGTGCATTTTGGACGCCATCTTAGTTTAGGCATACTTGTGAGTTCTTAACTCTCAAATAATTGACTTATTAGATCTTTGTGCCTTAAAACATTATATATATGACACTTTATTTGTATTTGCCAACTTGTCTGGTTGCAAAGTATGATAAAAATGGCCGGCCAGTTTGGACACCATCTTGGATTTGGAGAGAGATCCAGGGGGATTTTTGGGGACTTTTGTATGTTATTCTACTCATATTCCTGGACATATCCTGAAAAATTCAGTGTTTCAGTATTTCCAGTTATAACAAATTGATCTTGGCCTATTATGGCAGCTATGTACAAGTACAACAAGGATTCTTCTACATACCGCACTGTTAACTTGCTTGCACACTCACTCCACAAACTCACTGATGCGCAATGTGCACATACACACCCTGTCCCACTAGTGGGCAATCGGTGTGAAATGTTGAAAAAAGTAAAACATGGAAGGCCTAAATGTTGCCAGTGAATGTGGATAATAATTTGTAAATTTTGCAGGTGCATATGGTTATTTATATGTATTTGCCACATAGATTAAGTCATTTACAGGTGAATAAATTCCTTTTTTGATGTACATTGTATGTTTTTGCACATAAAGCTCATTCGTTGTAAGAGTGGTCTTGCCACTGAAGCACTTTCTTAAAGGTTATTTCACGAACCTGTTTTTTTTTTGTTGTTTATTGATTCACTAGATATGCACACGAAAAGATCAAATCTAAAAATTCAGTGATTCTGACAGTATGTTTTGATGTTATGAGGAAAATGGGTGGTATATGGACAGAAAATACAAAATTAAATTTTTTCTAGCCCGAGTAGATCCAATTTGATGAAGGATTAGGCACACATATATACCTTATTCCAGCTGTTTGGACCCAATACGAATTGTCTCTTTATTTTTTAAAAAACATTTTAAAGCAGTGGTGACAATTTTTTTGACAATGGTATCAGTAGGACACGCAAGAGCTATAATCTCTGGAAAAATCAGACAATGTCATGCGGGAATCTTGTCATATAGGCCTACAAAGGTCATGGTTTGTATGTTATAGCGCCCTATATATGCCCATTCTCCATAGTAAGACCGTTGGAAAACTAGATTTTAAGAAAAAATTCATATTTGCCCGCAATGAAATTTGCGAAAATTACACACAATGTTGATGTTGGACAAATATTCCAATCAACTGTCAAAAGGTGATCGCCGGTTCATAATTTTTATTTTATTCGTTTTTGTCAAATAAATGAGACTTTCAAACACGTGTATATGCCAGCAGTCAGATATAAAAAATCTCAAAACTTAGAAGTCGGGGGAGGCTGTAGATCATAAAATGCCCCTTTAAACCACCATGATGTTTCTACAATATGGGGCTCTGTTGTGATATGAATTCCTTGTGTTCTGTAGTTTTGCCTTTCTTGACTGCTTTAAAGAGCCCGTCAGAGATTTCCTGTAGAAGTCATTTTGCGTAAGGGTAGTGTAAAACCTAGTGCTTTTTGTTCTTCACCCGAATTTCGAATTTTTTGGCACCATTTCAAACATCCCACCTGTGTTCTAACTAATCGTTACCAACACAGGTTATCCACTGCAGACAATCCTAGACCTGTAAATTTAATTTCCGATTTAAACAACTAATTTCCATTTAAAGTTAAAGTCACAAAAACCACAGATGGTCTTCACGGCGGGGGAATTTTAGCACAGTTACTCCGTCAGTCGCAAGGCGCAGCCTCCGCGTCGGTGCGGGTGAAATTTTTGTAACTGCGTAATGAGCTGCGCGTGTTTTACTGTCTTTTTGGCGCGAACGCTCTTGAAAAACGGAAACATAATATTTGACAATGTAAACAAAGCTCTCATTTAGACCAGATGAAATTTCAATTCTTCGGATTTCTGGAGTTAAGACAAAGGATGTTTGATTCAATAGTGCCATAAAGATTATTTCCATCACTTGCACAAATAGTCCAATTTTGAAGTTCAAGATAAAGTTTTATTTTGAGGAAGAGACATCTTGAAATGGCGTGAAAAGCCCCTCCTTTTTTACTTTCCTAAAAAACATTTCTCAATGTTCAATTTTCCCGCAAAATTTGGCAAATTTTTCAGACAGATAACTCCCATACCGAACTAAAAGGTAAGGTTTAACTTCCATCGATAGGCTAGTCGGTCCTTCTCTAGGGACGGTTTTCCCAATTTCATTTTTCGATTTCTCACTACAAGATATTCTCCAAATATATCTCAAAATTTGGAAAAGAAAGGTAAAATCACACTTTTAGACATTTTCCCTTATATTTCGAAAGTAAGCTCTATTTTAAGAAAATGAAAAAACGTCCCTAGACAAATTTGTCTTGTTTTCTAAAAATAACATAAGAAATCCTGAAAGTTCAATTGTTTTTGTTTATGCTGTATGAAAAATTTGGGGCAAAATCTGTTTTATGTAGTAATTATTTTTCTCAAAATACGGAAAGTTTTACATTAATCTGAATGCCACTCCCCCTCGCCCCCCCATCGGTTTATCATCCCATTTGTCTTTCAGAAGCTGTATCACGTTTTACGTGCATAATCAAATATTTGCAAAGTTCAAGCCAAAATGATACGCAGAAACTCATGGTTGACACTGTCCTTAAGGTGGAATCCCCCCCAATACAGGTTTTTCACGGCTAATTTGAGATTTTATTTAAAGTGAGCTTGGGATCATGCCTTTCTTTTGCATCAATGGTAAAAATCGGACATTCCTTCGCAAAGTATGGCTGAAATCCTTGTAACAAGTGACTCTTTGCGGATGGTTGGGTATATTGTCCCCCCGCCACTTTTGTTTGGCGAAGGGTGACTATAGAAATGCTACAGTCCGTGTGTGGTGTTTGGTCCTCGCGATATCTTTGGAACAAGCAATTGTGGATGTCCATCTTTGCAACATATGTATCTCATGGTAGGCGGTGGTGGGATACAAGTGGGTCATGTGGCATGTGTAAAAAATAGTGTCAAATTGTGGTCAAAAATAGGGCTAAATAGCTATAATAAACATTGTCCAACACGATTATCTTTTGATTGGAAGCACGTATGGGCGTCCATCTTCGCACCATAGATGTCACTCACGTAGGCGGCGGTGAGTTCGGACATGGGTCATGTGGAATTGGTCAAAGTCAGATGCGGGTCAAAAAATAGGAAAATGAGTTAATTGCTATAAATTGTTATAGGATGATGCAAATTTGGTGGGTGTGTAACACTTCAAGGCACAAAAAATGTTGAAGGTCATTTCAAGGTCAGGTGAGTCATCCAAAGTCAAATCCACTAAACATGTGGTTAGGAGGGTGAAAATTGGCAGGTTGTGGCAACATTCAGTGCAAAAATTTGAAGGTCATTCAAGGTCAATGCGAGGTCGTCCAAGGTCAAATATTTCACGTTGTGGTAGGAGGGTGAGGTTTGAAACTTGGGAAGTGTGGTCAACATTCAGTGCCAAAACTTGAAGGTCATTTCAAGGTCATGAGGTCATCCAAGGTCAAATCAATACACATGTGGTTAGGAGGATGATGAAAATTTGGTGGTGTGGTCAAAATTCAGTGCCAAAATTTTTTTGGAGGTATTCAAGGTCGCAGGGGCAGTTCGAAGGTCAAATTACTGTTTAGGGAGGATGGAAGAGGAAACTGTTGGGTTTCTGTGGTAAACGTTCAGTGCCAAAAAATTTTCTGAGGTCAGGTACAGCAGGGAGGCGCCTCAGTGGTTTAAGAACCACTTATTTCCTTCACAATTTCCCTGAATCTTAAAATTACATTGCTTCTTGTTATTAGCTACCGCGAACTGGGCGGGGGGACCTTTGTGGTTCGAGAACCGCCTGTGATATTTGACTTTATGACTTAATTGGCTATTCATTATTGTTAATTAGACTTTTTATTTTTAACGGACCAAACTTAAAGGCGATATCTCAAAATGGTTAATTTTAGCAAGATACCGGGCTGGGAAGTGATTTTCCCCCCCCCAAAAGTATAGACTAGTACCACCTTTAAAATTTTCACTGTGAAGCTTGCCCTTTCGCTCAAATTGAACTAAAAGCTTTGTTCACACACCCTGAGAACAGGCTTTTTTTAGTGAAAAAAAAATTTTGCCTTTGACCCCTGATGATTACCCCCCCTCCCACGGAATGCCATGCAATTAAGACATGTTTCAGAATTGACTGAGGGTTTTAGTGCCAAAGTGTTGAAAAAATCATACGAAGCAAATATAACCACGGTTTTTTTTAAGGGGTTTATTTCTAGGGTAAAATTGTCCATGATTATGAATTTCAATCGAAAACCCGTATCATACACCATTTGCTACAAAAATATTGATTTGGGCCAATTTTGTCCCGAAATCGCACTTTGCTGGTGCAAAAATTTTCACCTACCAACTTTGAACAGAGGCTACAATATACATATATATGACCCTGTATAATGTTAAGATATCAGTAAAGGTACTCACTTATGGATTCAAGTATGTTTTAGTAAATTTATTTATAATTTTCCCACCAGAACCATTCAACTTTTGACATGTCCGTGACAAACGACATTCAAAAATTAGCTCTTTCGACAAAACATTTAACTTTGCATTGCTTTGTGTTTCTCTGGAAAGGAAGGGTCTACAGTGATGATTTACCTGTCAGTTAATGACAAATTAATGGAGCTTCAAATTGATACCGAACTGGTTCATTTCATATAGGACATAATTCAAAATAACAAAAAAGTTTCCCCTACCCTTGATTTTTCCAGTGCGTGAAAAAATTACTGTAGTTCAATAAAAATTGGAAGTACGAGAAAACAAAAGAGCTATAGGCTTTGAAAGTTTAATCGATTATGCCCACAGCAAGTCCTCCATAGGTATGGAATTAACTTTTTACGTTTTTAAACCCTGTGTAAAAGTTGAGATTCTTTTTTTTTTTCCAATTTGGGAATCCAAATTTACCTAAAAATTGGGCGATTTCGAGAACCCGAACGAAAAACAAATGAAGAGGCTGAGAGGATGGTTGAAAAGTATCGATTATGCCCAAAACATATTCTCAAGAATAATAATACATTTTTGTAAAACTGCAAAATATTTGAGTAAATTTTTTTTTTCAAAGCAAGATCAATGTTTTTTTCAGCACCCCAATACATTAGGTTTCTGTGGGGCCTCGCATTGCACAATACCAAATGCGATATCTTGGAACGATCCAAACATTTTGCTTTTTTAAAAAAAACCAAAAATCTACAAAAAATTTTAACATAGAAAACATGTTTGTTTCATTGTTATAGCATCTTCACATTT
Organism: Ophioderma brevispina; assembly: GCA_023653785.1. Classification (NCBI taxonomy): domain Eukaryota; kingdom Metazoa; phylum Echinodermata; class Ophiuroidea; order Amphilepidida; family Ophiodermatidae; genus Ophioderma; species Ophioderma brevispina. The sequence goes on from JAMKCH010015993.1 coordinate 85,021, forward strand.
TTACACTTTTGGCAGTAAACCTAAGTCGAATCTGAAAACATTGTCTTACTTCTCTATAGTACAGATTGAAATTCTGCCTTTTGTTTTAAAATCGGACTCAGGACTAAGAAATTTTGAATATTATTTTTATGTGTTAATAATGACAAATAGCTCAACTAGAACAAATTAGGAACCTAAACCACAATTCCAAATTTGATGATGAATGATTGTTCGTTTGATGCAGAGAAGTAAAACATTTATGTTAGTATTACGACCCATAGGATACTGTGTTATAACAAAAATTCTGGAGCCGGAAATTGTGATAAACAAAGTTGGATTTTCTATATGAAGGAATTCTGTAATCCTAGTACATGTAATCACCACTGTAACAATAGCAATATTTATTAGCCACTTGGGAATAACTTCAATAAGTTCATCAGTTGCCTTGATTGATTCGTAAATGGACAATCAATTTGGATAAATTAAAACAAAAAAAATAATGAAAAATCCTCGTTTTGGTATGCATAAATAAGAAATAACATTTGACTATTGTTACCCGTCAATATTTGGCAATACTAATTAGCATTTTTCAAATTTCGCGGGACAAACGCCAGTTCGAGATTCGCATAAAATTCCATCATGGTGGTGGTCAGTCATGTAACGGCATTGTGAAATGATACGTTTGTTTACTTTTTTATAATTTTAAAAAAAAAAAAAAAAAAAATCAATAATTTTACAAGTAACAATAGCGCAGAATGGTGCAGTCTATGTGCCACGAAACCTGAGCGTTTTGCATTGTGTGTAAGAATTCAATTAATTTGTGCTTGTTTGTATTCACAATAGATGATTCATGCATGGATACACATTATAGATTACGCGTGCACAATAATGTTGTCACAGAGGGTACATGCATGGCGCCAGGATTCGCGATAGCTTGTTTAGCGTAGCAGTGGGCCTAACATTTTCTGCCTTTGCTAGGCAATTTTAAGATTGTGTAGCAATTTTTCCCCATACGTTTGCGCTCTCCAATATGATTCAAAGCAAGAGCTGTTGCCAAAATTGCTATAAATAAAAATCGTAGGCGCGAGTGCTGCCATGGCGTATCCAATTCGATCGTCGTATTACACTGTAAACATTACTAATATTTGACGGAAGTGTAATCGTGACAGAATTTTGATGGAGGCCCTGCTAAAGTCATTATTTCTTTTGATGGCAATGGTGCTAATGTTATTGATATATGTGCCTATCTTATAGCAGAACCAAATATGCAGTTTTTCACAGTGGCTACTATAGATAAGTGGTTAAAAGTTACACAAGGGCGAGGAGGAGTGCTAAGTTACCATCATTTCAGTATCGTCCTTGACATGTCACATTAGCATTATGTTATGTGTGTTTTACAAAATGGTAATATATTACAATTATTTTTACCATGTAAACCTTGCCTTTTTCTTAATGTAATATTACAAGCCATAGTAGACCAATCTCCAATACTTTGTTCTAATTTTAAAAAATGTTACACATTTCTTATATACTCAATGGTATTCTCAAATAATATCGTATCGGGAAATAATTAACGGAACAAGTTATATTTTTTCACCTTAAATTGAAAGTAGGGTGCCTATATGGTAAAGTTAAAAAAAAAAAAAACTACGGTTAACATTAACACATTAATAGAAATATTTCCCCCACCCCGTGTGGTATGGGTTTCTGGTCCATTATTGTGTTTCTGTCATATCATGTTCCAAGTGCCCATTATATTGGAAAGTTCACCAAATCCAACATGGCAATGGATCACATGCCGGGCTTTTGTAATTTGTGAAATATACTGTAGATAAATTAATATTTCAGCATTTAGGTTCAGTGCAGCTGGGAACCGGGGAGGGGATTCCACCTTAAAACACACCTCCAAATGATTCATGACAGTGCGTGGTTTGTTAAATGTGTAGTGAAATTTCTTAAACATGAATGCCCCTTTACACGTCACAGCACTAGTTCGGAAACATTCTGTAAAGTGTTAAACAATTTACAGTAATTAAAAAATTATATATCCCCAACTTAGCGTGCAACATTTGTACGTAAACATGGCTCTGAATACAGTGCACAAAAGTATCTTGGCAAGTTTTGAGTCAGTATGCGCAAAGTCGATTAACTTTGAAGTTTTCAAAATACACATTTTGTTGCTAGGTCTTACTCTTCATGTAACACCTCACTTGTAAAAGACGCAAAACCCCATAACCAAAAGTTGCACTTTTTGGAGTTTTCAATGGTCACAGCTCTGTGGTAAAATGCAAGAGGGTTTCCAACTGAACGAGTAAGCCTTCTATAGTGCTTGTCATATCCCTTTGGACATGACATACATGCGCGTATCTCTTTGCTTGAAGAGCGCTTACATGCAATCCAACAGTGCGTCGTATTGGTGGAAAAGCAGGCGTACATAGTTACATGTGTAAGGGATTTTTGACAATACTATAGCAATACTGATTTTGGTCCCCACGTTAGTGTCGCAGTACACTGTAATGCCCATTGGAACTCCGTAAAGTGCAACCTTTTGTTAGGGGGTTTGCTTCTTTCGGGTGTTCTATCTCAGCCATTTTGCACGCTTTTTTACAACCGAGGTGGTTAATGAAAGAGCAAGACCAAGGCAACAATTGTATATTGTGAACAGCCTCATCACATCCTCGTCCCCCCCCCCCCCCCCGACTTACCTAAAAAAAAGTTGAGATTTTTATATCATCTGACCGATTGCCTCTAGGAATCAGTAATGCATCCCATCTTATGTGCATTCGATCTACTCTCAAAAGAAATTATTTAATTTTGTATTTTCTGTCTGTAAATGGACGAAATTACAACACAATACATATGAATCACGCCACTAAATAACCTAGGTGTAGCAGACATCGTCAGTGCCGAGACAGTGTTGGCATCCCAAATATGGAACTTTGCCTAAATGAAGAGTCCAAATGTAATAAGTTGTGTCTTTAAATGAAATTGAAATTAATCATAATGTGTAGACTAGTAACAACCATTTGGGTGGTAAAGATTTTGTCTGTGCCATTTTTGTCTAATTCTGACGGTTTGGGAAACTGCAATTTTAATTTCTAGTAACATTCAACTAGACGTGGACGTTTTGAAAACGTGCAAATCTTTTGATGCTCTGTCCGCTCAAAAAATAAGCCTTCACCATATGACTTTTTCATTTTGTTGAAGAGGTATGGTCCTAATCTTCCCAAAAAATCCAGTTTTGAAATAACCAGTCGCTCTATAGCAGAGAAATTGACGTTTGATGAGAGGTCATTTGTACACAAGTTATTGGGAGTTATTTATTGTGCGATTCCATATAGGGCACCGTCATACAAACATTTGCTTACAATATCAAAACGCATCATCAGAATCAACTGGAATCTTGGAAATAAGCTTTTCTTGAGGATATCTATTGATCCATAAACAAAACTGAAGGTCCTAGAATCACGAAATGCACCAAAGATCAACATGTAATGACATTTCATGATTCCTTTACAATATATAATGTGATTTGGACAGAACCCATTGGTGGTCAAGCTAGGGGTCATGTTTTTTATGTTACTTGCATTCTAACATAATGGTTAAAATGGGTTTGAACTGTTTAAATCTGTGTTCACATAATTCTCTCAAAAGTTTACACAAAATCTAGTCCCACTTAGAAGTATTCTTGTCAACAATACTAAAATACATGTTTTGTTATCTGTTCATAATTTTGTGATTTTTATCATTAAAGGTATTTTGGACAGCAACATCAGAGCCACTGGCTAGTAGTAGTAATGCCAAGTCCGATCCCAGCCAACCCAACTACAATGAAGTCTACAAGTTCCTTGCTGCCTTACTCCGTGGTACACAACCTACAGATCTGTCACCTATAGGTAAGAACACTGTGTGGTGGGGGAGTTGGTGTGTTTTACTGACTGTGGAAATGAGGAATAGACCGCCTAGTTGTCTCTAAAAATCTCAGGAAAGTGACCGTAGTTGATTAGTATCATAATTAGGCCTATCATCTATCAAATTTAAGGATTGAAAACAGTACTAATTCATGAAAATTTTTTGAAAAGAAGAAAAAAAAATTGACCTTATCCTAAAACGTGAGGAGGGCATAGTGGGAACAATTTGGGAATCTGGGAATTTGATGATTTGGAGGGAAATTTTGATGTTTCAGATAAAGAAATAATAAAAAAAAAAAATTGGTGAAATCTGTGGGAAATGTGACTAGCTTCCCCGAAAATTTGCATTTTTCCAGACCTGCTGATATTTTTTTTTTTTGCTTAACATTTTAGCCAAAATGACCCAATTGACCACTTGCTGACTACCTCTGTACAACCCTTGGGTACAGGTCATGCTCATAGGCATACTGATTACAAAACGATTTCAAATTCTGCACACCCCACATGAAGCTCAGGTCAGCGGTTCTGCTGACTGAGTCTGGCTGTAATCGGCCTGAGCATTTGGAACTAGTAGCATTTTAAAGTGCGTCGGAAACATTAAGAAAGAAATACAAGCCCTAGCCGTTTACATCAGCTTGCAAGGTAAAGAAGAAACTTAGAAAATGATAAGAAGCATTTGGAAGAAAAAAAGTTAGAAACCGTAGTATAGATGAGGTGACGTGACGTCACCGCCGGGCACGAAACAAAGCGCTGCCCGGCAGTAAGCGTTATCCTCAGGGCTTGTGCTTTTAAAATTTGCGCTCAATCAGGCGTGATAAGGCTATTGAATGCTGTAACTGTATGGGCATATTCTTTGCACCTCTAACAGGTGCTAACTTGTGTTTGTAAACATTGATGTCACCTCATCTATACTAACTGGCTGCATCGACTAGCATAAAGATAGAGAAGGAGAGAGAGAGAGAGAGGAGAGGAAAGAGAGGAGAGAAGAAACAAACAAACCTTGAAGGTTCAATTATTATCTGTGAATGACATTTACAAGGACACTGCAAATAAGCCCCAATAGACCATAGACCCCTATTAGCTGTGTTTACTGTAAACAATGAGGTAAAGAGGACGCCTCTGGAGCTAATTAGTCTGTAATTGCCACTCATTACAGGGAGTTGTTTTTCTTACTCATTTGCAAATGAGAATGTGCCAAGGCAATAATTAGGCCTCGAAGTAAAAAGATTTGTTTGACGTAATAGTTGGCATTTGAGGCTTTTTTGTTGTTAGGATTTTTTAAAACTTTATCTTTATTTGAATAGGTAACCACACACTCAAAATCTCCAGACAGTGTATTTCTTGTACAATATTTGCATCTTTTCTGTTACTGTTGGTAATAACTTTGCTACCACCAGGCTTTCTGTGTGTGTGTTGTGTGGGGGGGGGGGGGTAGACATTGAACAGCAGTTAAGCAGTTAAGTGACCCTGGATACCAAAGCCAGTTTAATTGGTTATTCATAGCATTTTATGATGTAATTGGCCAATCAGAGACATGGTATGAAAAGCTTAAAGGTGTATACTGATATAGAAAGCCTATTTTGATTGGTTACTCAGCAGCTATATCTGTACTGAGCCAATCAAAAATACTTTAAGAAGGGTGGTACAGTGTTAAAACTTAAATAATCCCCCACTTAAAGGATTTGCAAATGAGAGATTTCAAATAACAGGTGTCCCGAAAAAATTTGAAAATTCTGAATTTTGGCACTGGTGTAAATCTTTATATAAACAGCACCACTGTGAGGATTAACTGATAACTGTTTTTCTTTTGGTACAAAAATTGTGAAATTTCTATTTGTATAGGAGCCAAATACGAAATTCAGCCTATGTTTTCTATTGAAATATAAGCATATACAAATCACCTTTTGTTTTCATTTTAAGTTATTCCTGTAACCAACTAAACGGTGGGGGATCTATTGTGAGTCTAATTTATATGAAATCACTACATATCATAAAAAATATGGATGACTTGAAATCTCTCGTTGCACCTTTAATGTTGTCCCCCTCCCATTATCACAATAAAAAAAATATTCAAGTAAAGCTGTTTTTTTTTTCTGTCAGATTATGTCAACATTTCTTTTTATACACCAATAGGCATGTTTTACGTAGATCATCCCAAACCTGGAAAATGTAATAGCTGCCATATGCCAAATTTAGTTTCATTAGGACAACCATGGCATGATCGATATACCATGCCTACCTTACAATTATTCTTTCAGATCAGTGGCTGTCAAGATGTGCTTTCATGATCCATTTTATTTACAAGAAACTGTTCAGTGCTTGCCTACACTCTCAATGTGAATGTGGTGATATTTGCATAGCAACAATGACACAATTGGGACTACATCATCGTACCGATCTTCTCATTGGTGCTTGCCGATATGTATTTTAACTGATGAGCAGAACTACCATTTGTGCAATAAGAAGACTTGCAACCGGTGTGTAGTTGGCAGTTAACATGCTTCCAAACGCATCCTGCATATGCAGATGTCATATCACCAAAGCGGACTTGAAACTTAACTCTTAGCTACTGTAGTTCATGGAAAAAACACTGGCTGTAAGACAGTCTAACAGTGATCAATGGAGGCCCTGAAGGTGATGCCTCTGACAATATATGGTCTTTTTTGCAGTCGTATTCCAGGAAATATTCTGGTGATTCTGATTTACGGACGTAAGAGCCCTGTGATTTGTGTTCAAGCTCTCATCCTTGCTCAGGCCATTTTGACTTCCTCGGTGCCACGGCCACCTTCTCACGCCAAGTTTACAAGTACTGTGTTACTGCAGACCAAACAGATACATTGTTTTTAATCGCATTTTAAATTTCTCTGCAAATTCAGTGACACTGCTCTCTCTCCTGCTCATTGCAGCCTTAGTTACGGATCGTTACAAGTATGTGAAGCATTTTCGAAGGTATAGTGTCAAAAACACTAAAGAGACGGTATCAGTCATCGTCCTACTGTGTCTCCTTGGCCTGTTTATCGCCATTAGTCTGGAGTTGGCAAAACCATACCAAGCAGTCTTTCGTGTGCTATCAGCAGTGGCCGGAATGGGCGCAATTGGTATTGTGCTTCTGACGTGCATTAGAAGTTTGCAGATCCTGTACGTATTTCGGAGTCGACAAGTAATAACCCCAAAGCCGGTTCTAGAATTGAACAGTGCATCCCACTTCCCTCGACTCTCGTCTTGGCAAGCTGAAAAAGCACACAATTGTGTTGATGTTCCCAGGGCTACGAGCTGTAAACGGTGAAGCCCATTGTTCGTATGAGCCACACCCATCTGCAAGTTCCCCAAAGCCCATGCTTACCAGCAGCAGCAGCAGCAATACAAGCATTGAGCCATTGCCTTCTGCAGAGTTCAGGATGAATGTAGCCGCAGATGTCAACCCCAAGATTGAACTCCCTGGCCAAGTTGTCAGCTGCAGTGGTGACCACCTTGCTAAATACCCGACCTCTGGCAGTGGCATCACATTGACGCAGGGAAACTGGAAGGAACACCACTGCCAACCGCTAGCACGCTCACACAGTATTCGGCAGCAGCTGAACCCCAGGTGCAAATGATGTGCGATAGAAGTCAATGCCCCATGCTCACGCATGTAACAAAAATGCTTTTGACGGCCAGTTTCTTCTTCATATGCACCTACATACCCAATGCGATAGTCTTTGTCTTGTGGTCAAGTTATGTGAAACCAATCCAAGATTCACAACCAGGACTATTTCTTTTCTTTGGCTTTGTGAACAACCTCTATGTTTAACTATGCGATTAATCCCGTCATTTACTTGATGAACCCAACATTCAGATGTGATTTGTTCCGTTTGTTTCGCTGTGTTTAAGTGCACAAAAAGAAAAAAAAATATTCAAACTTGAAATGAATGCATATACAGTCAATTTCGTTTATTTACGGTGAAGTAAATTATTGCAGGTATTTCCCTACATGTACCCACAATTGCTTTAATACACAGATTTAATACACTGTAGCAGTCAAGCAGATTTTGGTTAGAAAAATATGCCGAGTGCATAAATTGAGTGTCTAATTCTACGCCGCATACTGCGCACAGTGTTTTTGGTGGTGCATCATGTAGCCTTTGTTGGCCTTGGAGGCTGATGCATTCATATTGTTTTGTACATTTCCCGATACTTTTAGTGATAATTTTGTTCTAAAAAAGTGAAATTGTGCGTCTGTTAGAAATTTGGCAAATCGATACACTTGCACTAATGTTGAAGCTTGTCCAATGCACTCTCCACTCAACTGATAAATAATAAGGCTTTTCACACTGAGCTGGTGATCGATCGACTTTTGTGATCGATCGCCGTTTTTGAAGACTATTGCAGCCCTTTTCTGAATAATAGACGCGCATGCGCTGTAGCGCCTTAGTTAGGATGTAAAAAGTTTCCAAAGGAAGGATTTAATGAACTGTTGCTTTCACGAAATGCTTTTTGAGGCATTTATGGTAGTGGTTGTAGTTGACTTTTTTAATGCTGAGTACATGGCCATCTTTTAAGTGATATGACTTGTCACCTTGGTTTGTTTCTGCACAGAAATTATGAGTTTTACGCTCGTGAAATTTAACGAACTGAGTAAGGAAATTGAAAATGGCGAAAGGACTACGTAAGTTCATTTAGTAGACGAATGTGCGCTGTTATTTGAGGAAGCACAACAGCGATGTGTGTGTCAGAGTTGGCTTAGTATTATATGAATTTGGTGGCTGGTTTGAAGTCTACAAACCGGCTCAGTGTGAAAGCCTAATATTTATCTATAAACTAACTTATCGAAACAAAAACACTGTTTATCAATAAATTGAGTTTATTGAAGAATTTCTTACGGATGGAGTGTGACACCCCCATTCCAAAAATTGTTGGCTAACTGTGCTTGCTGCCGGTATCTATATTTACTAAAGTTGTGTCAGCAAATGAACAGTTTTGTCTGCAACACCCCCCCCCCCATTGAAAATCCTCTGAGAAAGCGGAACAAAGTACTATATATCTGCTCTACAAGGTGACCCAATAAAACTTTACCCAAAATGAAGTGGTATTTTAACACTTTTTTTTTAAATTTGATATCTGTGGATTTTATGTTATCATAAAGAATGGTAATTGAGCATCTTGGCTCAAAAATGCTCATTTTGGTTGAGTGGTTCTCATTATTTCCACTGAACATAAGTCACACACTGCATGCTATGATTTCAGTCATTCCATCATGAAATACCCATGGACAAGTCTGCAGTGTGTAAATACCAGTTTTCTGTCTTGTGACACGATCTGCTTGATTTGGACATTGGGGATTCCATGCCTCCGAAAGGATCATTGTGACCATACTTTGTGTCCCTGGGCTTGTGGCCTTTGTGAAGCCGCAACTCACTGTGAAGGTTTGCATCATGTTGTAAAGGCTCTTCTGCACGCGTTGAGAGTTGTTAATTCCGGCAACGCTTTGTGGAATTTCCACAACACTCACTATGGCTTTCTCACAACATGTTGCGGCAATACATTATACCCTATAAGGCTTGTGGCCTACAACGGGTTTGTGAAACTTGAAATGCGTTGGGAAGGTTCGCAATGCTCTGTGAGATTCCACAACGCTTTGCCAGATACTTTGCGAAGTGGGTGTATTTTTTTAAATGCATCACAGAAATTCATCATTCTTATCGGCCGACATTGCAAGGCATTGTGACATTTCGCAACCGCATGGTGACTTTCTTGAAACGCGTTGCAGCAATATGTTCGGACCCTTATAGCTTGCCTTACACGTCTGTTTAATTGCCCATTGACTTCCCTTGTCAAAGCTTTCATCTCACAACATCGTTTCTGCGCCCATAGCCAGAATTTGTGTTAACAATTACTCAACTCTAATATCAACACAAATACCTAGCTTGCTATTGCCATCCTGCTATTGCAAGTAAAAATGAATTGCTTGAGGAGTTAGTTGTAAGTATTGTATAAATGGCTGGATTTGTTTGTGTTGTCTATGTACAAGTATAAAAAATAAATGTGTTATTAAAATGTACCTGAAGTGTAACATTTGTGTTATTTTTGTTGAGTACAGAATTAGTAAAAAGGCTAAACCCTAATTGGGGGGGGGGGTGACGGGGATGTGTAAACCGGTATCTAAAAGTAGGGGGCTATCGGGAATGGATGTCTTTTAAAAAAAGGGGGTCATTCGGTACTAGTAACAAAATTTTGTTTGAAAGTGGGCTCATTGGGTGCTGGGAAGCCAAATAAATGAAATTATGGGGATCTATGGCACTGGTTCTATCACGCAAAACAAAAATATTAAAAGTGAAGTTATTAAACAAAATGGGTTCATTGGGTACTGGACTATGACAACTGCGGCAGTGCTGCAAAACAGGGGCACAAAGAACTTCTTTAAACATAGTTAGATCATATTGAAAAAGCGCGCCACGGGCTTAATTATAATTGAACCTTAGTTGGGTCAAGGATAGCGCTTTGTATACAAAAGCACACAAAGCTCGGCCCTGTGCCCAAATCTCTCAAATGATATTTCATTCTCATTTGGTCATAATAATTTGTAGGATGATTTAGTCAATTTGTGATTGCAATACATCGAAGTCCAATTAGCGAAATGTAAGGGTTAGTTATGACATCGTCTTTAATAATATTGGACATTTCAATAGGCACCAAGGCACACCACAGTATCTTCAAAACAATGCCCAATCCAGACATCGTTCCATTATACAGTTTTGCTAGTATCGATATTCCCCTATTTTCATTTCAATTCACCGAGCTATCGGAACCTCGTGTCCCAGCGCATTGTTCTTCCCTTGATTGTACGTGCACACCCCGTTCAGTAATTGGTTGGAATAGACCACACGACAAGCATCATGCATGGAGTGACGTCGTAATTATAACGTCGTTGGCCGCTTTGTTGGTGGTTGAGGATTCTTCGTTAGCGTGTGTATCGCAATGGAGAAGACGGGGGTGCCCTGCGGTAAACCTAGGGACTCTTTATAAATATGATTGAGTGCCGGTATAAATTGTAAAAGTGTGTTCGTGAGGGGGTCATTGGGTATCAGATGAAAAAAAAAGGGGTCATTGGGTATTGAGACGGTTAAAAGGGGGGTCATTCGACTTAAACATGACATGTACTCACATATGGGGGATTAGCACTCATGCCTTTCATACATTTCTAATTGGCTATTAATTGCATCATGCATACATTCAATAACCAGTTGAAATGCAGCTTTGAAATTTCTTTTTTAGTCCTACCACCATTCTTACCATGTTGCTGATTGGCTAAAAAAGACAAGTTCTCATTTTGTAGCAAATTTTATAGTACGTTTTCTGAAGAGCGATCTTTGGTGCTGTGATGGGCAGAGATGATGATCAAAAGTAAGGATGTACTGTCTTCAGGTATATATTTGCCAGTTGTCCAAAGATATCACTTTGTCCAACCTTCGGTCATTTATAATCTGAACAGGTATGTCTTGTAAGTATAAGCTGCCCTCTGCAAACCTATTACAACCGACCAATTCTGAATACTTTTTGAATTAATGAAGCAGCTATTTTGAATGTTCAATTTAAAAAGAGCCGGGAATCAAACCATTTGCGTATTTCCGTATTAGTTGAAATGAAAAGGCTTTGAAAATCGTAACCTGTGAAATCGGCAAGTGAATGTAATCACAATGCTATAATCTTTTAAAATCAATGGAGTGTGGCTAGTTACTGTCATTGCAGAGGCCCACATTATTTTTCGTTTCGTTCTTTCAACTGCCTGCATTAAGTAAGATGTCCTCTTTAGTTGTAGGCTATTGGTAAGGATTTTTGTTAAAATAACATTGGGTCTATGTAAACATTTCGCGATTACAGAAGGTTGTGCCCATTGCGGGAGCAAACATGCACAAACAAGGACTTGCGGATGGAATTCAGTGCAGCGCCAGACGTTGTATCGTCTCTGGTGGATCATATTTGAGAACCACCAGTGTTTGGAAACGATAAGAAGAAGAGTATGGTAAAGTAATCAGGGGCGTCTGATGGAACATGGAGTTAATTAGCGTACAATGGGATATTGTTAACATTAATTTTTTTTGTGGTGGCCTTTTTTCAGTTTCCAATAATTCTATTGATATTTTCTTGGTAAGTAGCATCGTCTCCATGCTAATGGAACGGCCTGGTCACATGGTTGGAAGATCGGTCATGGGAAAATACACTTTAGCGCAGTTTTGTGTCGCCGCTTACTTTGTCCACTGTTGTGTCTGTTGTTGTGTCAGTTGTGAAAAGAAGGTTAAACATTTGTCTGTAATATCAGCATACTTCCATGGATTCAATCCGACTTGAGCATAGGTGCAACAGGGATCCCTCATGGTTAAATGGGTCCAAGCCATTACAAAGGTCAAATAGCAAGGTCAAAGGTCATGTGAGGTCAAGTGTAAAAGGTAAAATTGACCTCAGTTGAAAAGTTGAAGTTCAATTGGAACCAAACGGGTTTAGGGATCAGATAACAAACCCACATTGTTTATGAGGTCAAGGCCATATGAGACCCATCATTCACAAACTGCGAGGCAGGCGACACTTACTCAATACCCATGGTGATTTTGGATGTATTCACATTGGCAGTCCAGCGGGGTCTTTGGGCACTGTAGTTTCTGACCATGCCTTTCTATTTCCACTATAAACTCGAAAAAAGACCGAGAAAAATTATGGGTGGTATTTAGCGTTTGCAACCCTATGAAATTCTACAACCGTAATTTTGTTTGATTATATCACATTCCTGAGGAAGGAGGGAAGCCTATGTGATCATGTGGGTGATAGATCAATGTGTGTTGTGTTAAATAGTTCACTTATTGTGTAACACTCATCTTTGCATATGTAGATGTATAAGAAAATAGTAGAGCAGAGCAGAATATCATAGGGTCCGTATTTTAAGGAGTTGTCCCCCCCCCCACAAAATGGAAATTGACCTTTTTAGCAAGGTTACCCTATAACTACAGACTACAAACAATGGTAATAGATGGTACAAACTATACATTTTTGGAATTCCTACTCGAGGACAAATGGTATACATTTCAACATGATTGGAGCATTTAAAAGTTTGACCCATGTGACCCTTAAATTGGCCCTATTGAAAAAGTGACACACAATATGAGAGTACTAACTACCTAGCATTGATGTAGAGGGTCCACACTAACACCAAAGCTTTCAAACCTTTTCTGTAGTGTGGGGGAAACGAGATGTTTGTATGGGTCCATGTTCCTGACTCTAGCGTAGGATGGGAACTAGGTGACCACTGACCAAAAAACTGTTGAATCATATCATATTTCTAGAACTTCACAATTTACTAGCCATTGGCAATCAAGTGATGAGTGATGTAGTTTTTGGAGGAACGTGAATGACCATTTTTTCTATCTAAAATCAAAACAGGCTATATATGCAATGTTTTATACTGTATTGTGATAACACAGCCAAATGGTGCAATGCAATGAATCATTATATATTTGATTCCATAACTCCTGTGGATTGAAAATAACGAGTGTCACACACAGAAATGGTAATTTGCCTTTGTGATAGAAACAAGCATGTTATCATTATTAAGTCTTAATTGATGGTCGCAAACCTCAATTGGTCACCCAGGGAATAACTTGTTTTGTAGTTGCTGAAAAACAAACATCACTTGGAAAAGCAATTAAAGCACGGATTGATGTAGTGGTTTATTGTACAAAATTAAAATTAATGAGGACGTATGATTTTAATCATGCCTTGACTAAGAAGTAGTCAGTATTGGTTTTATATACAATTTAAAAGATTTGTTTTCATCTGATTGGATAAAAGTGCATCTTTTTGGTAGCTTTGCGATTACCATGTGTACAGAAACACTTATCCGACCTGCAATTTGTTCAAGTAAAGTAACATACAGGCAGCATAGGTCCTACAACATAAGAGTACTAGTGCTACAGTTTAGTGTTGATATCATAAATAGCCAGCAGCAGCCTGGGCACCCACAAAAGCCAGGCCTTGGCCCCGTATAGACCAGCACCCTGTGTGCTGTGCAAAAATGGTGCCCCCTCAAATCCGTCCCTACGTAATAAAGTTTTCTTGTTTTCTGTTAATTTTGAGGGCATAGATTATGCCTGCACTTTTAACCAATCAGATAACAGGAATCTTTAGGTATATAGGCCTAAAGAAATATATTTGTACCCAACAACAGTAAGAATTGCAAGGGGGCCCCCAAGTGATCACCCTTAAAGGTGCAACGAGAGATTTCACATATCAGGTGTCCGTAAAAAAATTGAAAGTACTGATTTTTGCCCTGATATAAAGCTTTCCATAAAAAATATTCCCATCTGAAAGGATTAAGCTGAGAAATGTTTCTTTGGTACACAAATTATGAAATTTCTAATTTCGTATAGGAGCAAATACGAAATTCAGCGTATGTTTTATATTGAAAATAGGCAATATCAGAATCACCTTTTTTCTCTCTTTTAAAACATTGCTGTAGCCAAATACAAGGTAAGAAATCTATTGAGTGTCTAACATGTATGAAGTATTATTATGGACACACTATTTGGGGGCCTCAAAAATTTCTTGTTGCACCTTTAACAGATGATGGTACTGGTAGCAGGTGGGCAGGCAGGTAGGAGAAGAGAAGATTCAGTAGCTTCCCACAATGCATTGCTTCCAATGGAGCTTTTGTACAGCTACTGATGTGAATCGTTAGAGATGAAACATGGGTTAATTGACAGTACTGATCACAAACTTGCATTTTAAGAATGTTTCATCTCTAACAATTCACATGACTACCTGTACAAAAACTTCAAATAGAAGCAATGCATTGTGGGAAAGTACTGATATCTTCTCTTGGTAGGAGGTGCAAACCATTAATTTCAGTCCACCACCAAAACACAATGACAGATTAACTTCAAACTTGGTAGGGTGATAGAGTACAACCTCTGTACTGTATGGTTTTGTCACATCACATATTGATGCAAGTAATAAGCTTATTTGCATAATGTGGATGAATCACTCTGTCACCTTATGCAAAGACAGATTAGCTTGAAACTTGTTGAAAATTAAAGGCATCTTAGACCACCTTTTAAAATTGTGAGTATTTGGGTTATTCCTTCATGCAATTTCTGCATGAAATAATCAGTATACACATGTATAGAGTTGAATAGGGTTTAAGCTTCATTCCGTATAGGCTTGATTGATTTCTTTAATCCAAGTCTTACACCAAGGACACCAGTTTTTTGCCCCACTGCTCCTAATAAAAATCTACGAGTAGTAGATTGTGTGTAGGGTATTCAACAAAAAAACGTCATTGGTCATATATGGGTCATTTGAGAGGCTAATCATTCGTCATTCATACGTTATCTTTCCCCTTTTTTGTGGGCCGCCAGCTATAGCTGGCAGGACCACTTAGCAATCCGTTGTGCGTGTGTATGTATGTGTGTTTGTGTGAATGTGTGTGTTCAAAATTGTTAAGTTTTTTTTTTTAAATTGACCTCAATTGAAAAGTTTAACTTCAATTGGAACCAAATTTCTGTCATAGGTGCACAATGGGATCCCTCATATGTTGATGAGGTCAAAGGTCATGTTGAAAGGTCAATGGTCATGTGAGGTCAAGTTGAAAAATGGGCTAAAAATGTAAAATTGATCTAAATTGAAAACTTGAAGTTCAATTGGAACCAAACTTTTGTCATAGGTGCACCATGCGATCCCTCATATGTTGATGAGATCAAAGGTCACATGCCAGGGTCAAAGGTCATGGGGCGACCCACAGCTTATATTCTTTGAATATAGCGAGCGCGAAAGCCGAGAACTGCAAAATTCTAGTTCAAATTCTGCACTATTTATCAAATTATTTGCCAAAAAAGGCCAAAAACCGTGTGTTTCAATTTGGAACAACGCCAAGATTGATCAAAGGTTGACATAAATCACAATTTTCAACCAAAAATGAAAAACTAAAAAATACCGACCCTAGGTTTTGATATGCTCTATACAATGCATTTCATTTATTACCTGTGCTGATATGGATTTCGAGTAACTGGGAACCGAAAATCACGAATTACCACTGAAAGTGAACACAGAGAAAATCGCCATTTTGTCCAAATATTGTCCCGTTTTGCTACAAAATATAGCCTTATTCCAAAACACAAGCGTTTCATCTCTTATTCTTCACACTGCTTCTGCACCAGGTCAAATTACTTCATCTGGATACTTAAGATCAAAATTCAACAATTTATGAGGCTCAAATCGTGAAATTAAAATCCCATTCTGTTTGCAAAAGCATCTCACGTGGGCAACCATTTTACAATTGCATACAAGTTACCATGGGTATGCGTCATATCGAATCGATGCATCAAGGCATTTCTGATGCACTCATTACATCGCGCGCGCCGAATAGCACAGACGCGTATTGCGTAATACGCGAAATTACCCGCCCTTTTGCAGTTCGGCCCATGTGATTGTTTTTGGTCAAAAATGCGTAACATAGTAAAAGTAAAATGAACAAAATACAAGGAAAAAATAAATATATATAGATTCTGTTAAAATATATGGAAAAAAAACATGTTAATGCCATTAAACATGAAAAAAACTAAAAACTGGCCATTTGACTAAGTTCCTGACTTAACAGCCCCCATAAAGGCACTATCAGTGATTTGCTAAATCAGAAAATCGTAAAAAATCATCAAAAATCAGATGTTTGTAACAAGTACGGGTACCCTAATATATTCCACAAATGATAAAATCAGAAGCAACCCAATAAGCACAAAATCGGATATTTTAGTCATTGCTGTCCATACGGACACTTATTACTTGTCAATTCCCAAATTGGAAAAAAAAACCTTCACTTTAAGACAGCGTTCAAGCTTTGACTTACGTTTGGTGGATAGAATGGTGGAAACTTAAAGGGGGATGGTCCGATTTACCTATATAAGTTTTTCCTTACCTTAATAGAATGGCCTTCACCACAAACCACATCTGTAAATTTCTTGCCGATATTTCATCCGTTTTAATGTGGAGCTAGAAACGTGATTTGGAGCCCCATAGAGACTCTGTGTAAAATTAATATTGGTCTAACCAAAATGGAGTAATTTTTTCGCTCATAACTTCCAAACCAAACAACCATTGGCCCAAGATTCACAGGAAAATGAAGAAAATAGAAGCTTTCTTCTTCTGATATAAATTTCGACACTTCCGGTAAAATCTGGGGCTCTGGGTACGAGTCTATTAGCAATCGGGCCATGGACCTTTAAAGGGAAAGATATCCTACTTAAAATACCATTTTCTAGGGTGAAATTTTGTGTAGAAACTGAATCTGAAATAAAAAATGCATAATTATTAACTTGAAAATTTTTCCCATAGCACTGTACTATATGTACAGGCATATTTCTGCCCGAAGTCCTCAAATTTTAGCAAAAATCGGTCGCAAAAAAATAAGTCCTTCAAAACTGGGACTCTCAGGGCTAAACAAATATAAACTTGCTCTAGAGGGAGGTCTTGGCTATAGCAAGTTTATATTTGTTTAGCTTTAAACCTCACAGTTTTGAGGGACTTATTTTTTTTGCGAAGGTCTTTATTTTTTTCACACCCTCCGAAATGTTAGGGGTAGGGGTAACATATTACTACTTTTTTTTTTTCAGTACATTCAACTTAGTCAAGTTTTATATCACTATTTAGCTATTGATATACTGAACAAAAAGACACAAGAAGCATCACCATAGCTCATACCATTGAGGAGTTACGGCTTTTTCAATTACAAAATTGGGCGAAAATTGCATTTTTTCCCAAATCAATTGTCACCCTGACCGTCGACTTTCTAACCCTGTTACAAAAATAAAGAAATAGATTGATCCCATTTAATGATTTGAATATTACAAATGTACCCCTGTCACATGATTGGCATAAAGAATTAGTCACTACTAGGTAGTTTTCATGTTCATACACTCACAGGAAATTAGCAAGTCAAAATTTTTGTCACCCGAAAACAGCCATTCTTGGCTAAAATTGGCCAAAAAACTTTCTCAAAATCAGTGAAAAATATGGGGTTTTAAGTGCCAAAATCTGAAAATATATGATATTTTACCCATAGAAACATTTAAGTAATGAAGAATTTTGACTGTTTTCACCCCTAAATATTTTTTTCACACCGTGTCCGCTAAACGTAAGTCAAAGCTTGAACGCTGTCTTGCGCTATTCCTGCAAATTTCAAATACTTTTAACTTTTTCGGGAGAATCACTGATAGTGTCTTTAACTGCAATAGCTGCCATAATATGATACATCTGTGTGCCATTTATTACGATAATTTTCACTTTGCCTTTCCTTGAGTCAGTGGCTCTTGAACTGATTCTTCAGGCAACAGTCTCTTTAAGAACCATTTCAAGAGCCACTTATAAAAGACTTTGCAAAATAGTACATTTGATGGGAATTTCTGAAAAATGGCAGCTATTGCTCTTCTTCTTGAAGTGATTATCACATCTCTATGTTGACATCTATATGTTAAGGGTGCAATGAGAGATTTCACATATCAGGTGTCCCTAAAAAAAATGAAAGTCCTGATTTTTGCCCTGATTTAAGCTTTCCATCAAAAATAACCCCCATCTGAAAGGATTAAGCTGAGAAATGTTTCTTTGGTACAAAAATTGTGAAATTTCTAATTTTGTATAGGAGCAAATACGAAATTCAGCCATGTTTTATATTGAAATATAAGCAAATCAGAATCACCTTTTTTTCTGCTTTTAAGACATTTCTGTAGCCAAATACAAGGTAAGAAATGTATTGAGTGTCTAGTCTATATGAAATTACTATTATGACACAATATTTGGGTGCCTCAAAATCTCTTGTTGCACCTTTAATACCAGTGGTCTGACCGCATCTATTTTCTCGGAGACCAAGGTTTGCACGTTCCTGAAAACTTGGTGGGTGTGTGCCCCTTGACTGTGTGAAGACTGAGTTTGTATTAGTTAGTGGATCAAAGGTCATTGGGGTCATTCAAGGTCAAAGTAGGTAAAATGGGGTAAGCATTGGTGTATGGACAGAAACTTGGTGGGGTTGATTGTTGGTGGCAAAAATTTTAAAGGTCACAACAAGATAATCAGGGTCATTCAAGCCAGGTGATCGTGAAACCCAGGTGACTGCGAAACCCGGGGACTGCCTAGTTTGAATTTAATGGCAGTGTAGAGAGTGAGTTGCGTTGACAAGAGCTATGATTGAAGCAGGGTTCACAATTAAAGTTGTCTACATGTTATACATAATCTTTTATATCTATTTCATGTTTCACAGATGCAATGGTAGTTCTTGAGTGCCTGAACAACACGGTAGAGTTTCTACAGAACCTCGAGATGAATGACCAAACATCCTTCCTGCAGAAACGTTACGAGGACCTCTTTTTCAAGCTCTACTCCACCAACCCATCTAAATCACAGACAACTAAAGCTGGTGTGACACATAGCGGTGCATCATCATCAAAACGCCCACGTGCAGACCACTGTTATGACAAGCCATCTACTTCAGGTTCCAGCATGGCTGAGCAGGAAGCTGACCAGGCAAATGAGCCAATAGGACTTGGGACCCTCAATCCACTGAATATTCCTGTGGACAAGTTGAATTTGATAAGACCACCTGCATGCAGCCAACATGGTAACCCATACTGTTGGATTCCTGCTTGTAGGGAGAAAACAAAACTCAACAAACATCAACATAGCACTCTGTGAATGCACCCAAGAATCCATTGACATCATTGGGGTTTTGTTTTCTGGATTGACATCATCAGGGTTTTGTCTGGGAATGAACAACTTTAGGAATTGACAGTGACTCAGCAAAGTATTTACACACCTTGGTGCCACCATTGGAAAGCATTTTATTTTTCAAAACAGAAATTTGAACAGTGAAGAGTATGCATCTTTCAGCTTTATTGCGGCCTTGATGTAACACACGCTGACTGAAAGTCGGTTACTGATGGTATTCACTGCATCCTGCGCACACACAGCTATTTGACCCCATACAAAATTGTCTCTTATTTTTAGAACAATATTAAGCAGTGACGACACAATTTTGACAACTGATATAAGTAGGGACATGCAAGAGCTATCATCTCTGCAAAAATCAGACAAATTCATTGCATGAATCTTGCCATATAGGCCTACAAACGTCATGATTTGTATGTTATAGCGCCCTCTATATGGCAATTCTCCATAGAAAGATGTGGAAAACTAGATTTTTAAGAAAAATCACATTTGTCCGCAATGAAATTTTGTAAAATTTATAAAGAATATAGTTAGTGGACTAGATATTCCAAATCAGTTGTCAAAAGTGTGTCGCCGACGATAATTTTGGTTTTATTTTGGTTTTGGCATAATAAATGAGACTTTCAAACAGCTGTGCACAGGTTCCGAGCTTGAGATTTTCTTATGTCATGTTGTGACGTCATTGGACTTAACAGGCGGGTTGCTCTGTGCCCGCTGCATTATGAGGCTGTTGTTAAGTGCTGTCGAGGCTCTGCAATATTCGCAACCGCGTCAACTCCAAACAGAGCACTTTGTCGGCTAAAATGGGTGTACAAGTCATAGAGCATCAGCCCAGAAGGTTTTGGTTAGACGAACGAGATACCAATATCTGAACACGGGAAAATTCAGAGAAAAATATAACTTTTGAAAATATGAAAGTCTGTCGGAGACCCGTTGTTGCGTGTAGCCCCAGGAGAGGGGTAAAGTTACTATGGGGGTCAAATGTTTGAACTGCTCTAAATCTAATATAATATAGCCCAAATTATTCCTTAGGTAAGCAGGAGCAAAAAAGTAAATTGGGTCACACGCGTGTGGTGCTTCCTTTCCAAGATATTTGGGAAAAATAGGCTAAAGGTCATTTGTTTATTCAAGGAAGGTCACCCGTTGCAATACCCAGATTTGTTTGTAAAAAAAATTTTTTTAAATGTTTAATGATACTGAATCCAAATATGAAATGCTTTTGCACTTTCGGCATCTCCTTGTTGTTATAATGGAAGGGGTACAACATTCCCTGTAGGACTCTATGGGGACGGGGACATTATACCCCTCCCTAAGAAAGGGAACCAACCCTATGCAAAATAAAAAGCATATTTTGAATCAGTATCATTAAATATGTTTTTTAATATTTTTTACAAAGAAATCTTGGTATTGCAATTGTTGACCTTTCTTGAATAAACAAATGACCTTTAGCCTATTTTCCCAAATATCTTGGAAAGGAAGCACCACACACATGTGACCCAATTGACTTTTTTACTCCTGGTAACATAAGGACTAATTTGAGCTATATTTCATTAGATTTAGAGCAGTTCAAATATTTGACCCCCATAGAAACTTTACCCCTCTCCTGGGGCTACACGCAACAACGGGTCTCCGGCAGACTTTCATATTTTCAAAAGTTATATTTTTCTCTGAATTTTCCCGTATTCAGCTATTGGTATCTCGTTCGTCTAACCAAAACCTTCTGGGCTGACGGTCTATCAGGGTTTGTATATATGTGTTAAGAACATGACTTTTTGGGATCACATGACTTTAATGAGAGGAAATTACCCAAAACTGGTGCATTGTGGGATGGACTCAATACACCCTCTGCATTTCCTCCTGGCATTCCTCCAAGAATGCGTTGGCATTATTATAGTGTTTTGTTTCCTCCAGAAATGCATTGAAGTCGATCATATTTGGTTTTCCTCCAAGAACACATTGGCAGGATTAAGTATTTTGTTTCCTCATTATAGTGTATTTTGTCCTCCATGACATTGACATCATCATCAGTGTTTTGTTTCTTCCAAAATTGCATTGACATTAAAGTCACAGGGAGATTTTTTTAGGATACAAATTTCTCTCAAATTTTACTGGATTGGTTGTAGACCACCTACCGAGAACGTTTCGAAGGTTTATTGGACAAACAGGTGCAAAAGAAAACCGCAAACCTTGTTTTGAGCTTGCCTGCTATCGTAATGTTCCCCATAGGAAAACATGCTTTGACTTTCTGTTGTGCACGACAGAAACTACTAAATCATCATCTTGTTACATAAAGACGGCGTATTCGGCTTATTCACTTCAGGTGTGATCTAATACATTGGTAAGCATTCCAAATATGTAAAAAACCGGGGTTCGAGAAAAATTGGGGGCGCTTCTTCCTGGAAATCTCCTCATGTCTCTTTAAAGATGGCAGCAGATATGACCAAGAGTTGCTATTTAAATGTGAGTGACCCAATCATGGTCCGTTTTTTTTTTTCACAATGCATGTGGTAGCATATCACAAAAGACATCCCATTACAAATTGTAAGGTAAATCGGTCCAACTATTTGAATAGTAGAAGCAATAATGTGTTCCACATAGGCCCATTGTACAGTGGCAGGCATGAGAATTTTCAGGCTTTTGCCTCGTTTCAGGCTTTTTGTGTCGCCTGCCTTAAGACAGGAACACATATAGGGATCACGTTGTCCACTGTTGTCGATGCATAATAATCTGTTGTTGTTGTTGCCTGTAATATCCACATACTTCGATGGATTTAAACCAAACTTGACTCATAGATGCAATATGGTATCCCTCATTTGCTGATGAGGTGAAAGGTCACATACCAAGGTCAAAGGTCATGTGAGGTATGATAGGCTGAAAATGTGAATTGACCTCAATTGAAAAATTTAAGTTCAATTGGAACCAAACTTCAGTCATAGGTGCAACATTGGATCCCTCATTTGTTGATGCAGTCAAACGTCACATGCCAAGGTCAAAGGTCATATGAGGCCTGTCATTACCAACCGCGATGGCAGGCGACAGGTACGGTCCGAGGACCGATGTATTTTTTGTTGTTCAGATTTACACTACTTTATTTATTTTCGGCCCGGTTTAGTGCCATTTTGGTCATTATCATGCTGTTTTTCAGGTTTTTTGTCAAAGGTGGGTTCTCATGCCTGAGTGTGTGTGATATAAAATTGGATCGATTAAGCCCAAATTAATTGATCGAGCTATGAGTTGCAAAGATATTGGACGAGACCCATTCGAGCCCAATATTTTAAAACTCACAGCGAGACCAATTAATATTGGGCGTAAATCATCCAATTTTATCATTATCATGTTTTGGATCCGATATTTTCACTAACTTGGACTCCTCAAAACATGATAATGTGTAAACTAGTGTGGTTGACCACATTTGGAGATGTTTTGGCTCATAACATGAAAAGGAACCATTTCCAGGGCCTTAAATTTTACTTGGATAAAGAGAAAAATAAGAGCTCTCATTAAAATGGCACTTTTTCTCTCTATCTTGGGAATAGAAATTGATTTGAAGGCTGATAAAAATACAGCCTTTCATCTGAAAGCCTTTTATCAAAATTGATACTACTTCCGGGTTAGGTGGGGGGGGTCCCAAAGACAATTGGAACAAGCGCCTTTAAGAAACTATTATTACCTTTCTTCATGAAAAATGGAAATTAAAGGTCCATTTGTACATCACGGCACTGCAATGAAAACGGATGAAACCCATCTCTTACTCAACACATCAGCAACCCAGTTCAAAATGCTTCTGTGTTGAGTCAGAGATTTTCGTCTATTAATGCAGTGAAGAATGACTGGACATTTTTGAAGGTACTGTTTCTAGAGTGGCATTTTGCATAGACCAAAAAAGTACAGAAATTAAGAGTTGATTTCCAAAAGGGCCTAAATCCACTTTTCTCAGTTCTGAGAAAATCACCTTTTAAAAATAACCACATTGCACTTTATCAATTCATATAATTTTCTTGTCAAAGAAACATCTGACATGTAGAAGAAAAAGTTTTATATGATTTTTACAGGGTTTTCTATGTATTTCCTTATGTGTAAAGTGGATTAGGCCCTTTTACAAAACATTTACTGATCAAAAACTGTGTCAAAATTGGCTAAACTCTTCAAGTTATGACACTTAGTTGTTTTTCAAGATGGCCACTAATTTTGAGTATTTTTATCAAAATTACTTTGCTTTTGCCATATTTCCAAACCAATGGGAAAGTTACACGGCAAACAATGCTACCGATTAAAAATTTGACAATAAAAAATGACATTTGTGTTCAATATAGGTAGATTGGACTTTTAGAACAACTTTTCATTCCACATATATATTTTTGGGAAACGAGGCCGTGTAAATTTGTGTTCTTTTTTTCCAAATTTGAAAATAACATTTTCCCTCTCATTTTTAGGTTTCTTTGTGGGATTCAAATTTTATTGCTCAGTTGTTATTGTCATATGGCCCGGCATGTGTGGTATAAATTTCATGCAAAATTTCCTTTCAGCAAACACAATGTATTGTCCAAGACAACATTGGATTAGAGCTGATCAATCATCAGTTTTGTGACATCACACAGAGTTGTCTTAACCCAAAATTGAATGAAGGAATTGATCAATTGTTATTGAGTTTTGTGTTGAAAACACATGTTGTACTTTCATAAAGTTCAGAATGTAACAAGCAAGTTGCAAAGCATTTATAATTTTATGGAACATGGAGTTTGTCAATGACTATATCATAGTTTTATCTTATATCATCTTGAAATGTATTTGTCATAAATTAATGTTTTATCATTATCAGTTTAATGATAATTATGTAAATGCAGTTATTTGATCCAGCAGAAGTTGTTCTGGAAGACATTTGGGCAATTGTATTTGCCATTCTGTTTTTCAGTGCTACCCTTGTGGTTACCAGCTCCTCATTTTGGAAAAATGGGTCCTGCGGGTTACTTAATTGCTCGGGTCATATCTTAAAAACTGTTGACTCTATTGCTATGAAATTGTCAGGGATATCAGCTAAAAGTCCCTTCTTACCTTTTAACAAATAACGATATGCTTTTGTTCAAAACTTACGGCAGCTGGCAAAATGTTGCATTTTTATTGGGACACGCTGTAGCTTATATACAGCAGCAAAATATTATGTTTGTGTAATACCATATCAAAGGTCGCAACATATTTTACAGACTTATATTTCCCAAGACATGGATAACCATGATTAATAGACTCACAGTAGAGGGAAACAAGAAATACAAGCTTTCATGAAAAAATGTTACTTTTTGCAAACAAAACTTCTCTCAAGACTGCAAGTCAGGTCATTCCAAGTCCCATCTGTTTGTGAAGGATGATTCATTTCACCACAATCTTCATTGCCTTGATAGTCATTTGGTTGGCCAGAGCTAACATGCCAGGCTGTGTACAAGGAGGGAGTTCCATCGCTCCATGCGAATTGACCCTCTGTATGAAGATCATTGAATCCAATCCATACCTGTATAAATTATGGTGAATTTAAAGAAAAGAATGTCAGGGTTGACAAAGAGAAGGATTTAACTTACTTTTGGCCATTTTGAGGTTTTGGCACTAAAATTGTACACCCACAGATTCTTAAACCATAAAGCCTTAAAGGTGCAATGAGAGATTCCACATACCAGGTGTCTCAAAAAAAAATTGAAAGTGCTATTTTTTTGCACTGTTGGACATAGACATCCGGGGCAATGGGGGGGGGGATATATTCCCCCAATATTTTGATAAGGGGGATGGTCCATATGATCATCTCCACCAATTTTGATGCCCATGCATGTGTTTTTGACCAAAGTAACCTCATAATTTACCATATTAGTTTAAAATGGTAGATTTCTGTGTGCTTCACACATATTTTGTATTTTGAATTTCATTTAACAATTTTATGCTTTGCCCCCATGTCAAAAACAAATTTACACCACTGCTGATGAAGAGCTTCCCTTAAAAAACACCTGAAAGGAGGTAAATCTGTGAAATATTTCTTTGATACAAGTTAAGTGAAATTTCTAATTTGTATTGGAATACAAAATTCAGCCCGTGTTTTATATTGATATAAGCAAATCAAAATCACTTTTTGGTTTTCACTTTGAAGACATTTCTGTAGCCAGATACAAGGTAAGAAATCTATTCGTCCTTTTCATGATTTCGCTATAGACCGTATTCAATATGACATCAGCCACCAGACATGTTGGTGGACAAGATGCATACATTCCAGGACTACAATACATTCACCTGTCAATATATTCATGTTTAGCAATTGCACAGGGATCATTGACAGGTGAATGTATTGTAGTACTGGATGCATCTATCTTGTCCACCAATATGGCTGGCTATTGAATACGGTCTATTTGCAACAGGCTGCAATATGAATGGGAGCATTTTCACAACAATTTGATCTAAGTTTGATTCTTTCTAAAAGTGGTGAATGCATTGTTATGTAGCACCCTCATTTATTTCGACGTCAGTTTGACCTGCAAACGGTGACCCATACAAAGGGTGAATTGACGCACTCTTTTGACGCCTTAACTCTGGATAATATTTTTTTTGCGTTAAAGAGACAGTCACATTTTGAAAATAGTGCACCCTCAAGATTTTTGGAAATTGATATTTTTGCGGGCCGTAAAGCTTTTATATACAATTGCCCTCACTTTAAAGAGACATGGACATTTCCAGAGAGAAGCAGTTCCAATTATTTTGAACCCAGGTTTTTTGCATATTTGGAATGCTTCCAATGTATTAGATCACACCTGAAGTGAATGAGCCAAATACACAGTCTTTATGTAATAAAATGATTTAGTATTTCCTGTCGTGCATGACTGAAAATCAAAACATGAGATTTCTATAGGGATGATTATGATAGCGGGCAAGTTCAAAACAAAGTTTGCGGTTTTCTTTGATGCATGTTTGTCCAATAAACCTTTGAAATGTTCTCGGTAGGTGGTCTACAACCGATCAAGTGCAATTTGAGAGAAATTTGTATCCTCAAAAAAATCTCCTGTCAAACCAGCACCCTTACGGGGTAAACGATTTTATAATAAAACCACTCCGGAGTGTTTTTATTCAGGAGACGACAGGTCATGGGTTAAACACAAGAAAACACATGCTGGAGTAGATTCCCACAGCATCCACCCTGTTTGACTGGTCTGTGGCTTTAACATCGAAGAGTACAAGTCTGTGATATTCATGTAATAGACACATTTGCTGATTAAAGTTAGGGCAAACCCAAAAGTTGTTATTTTTGCATATAAAATATGTCTGTTTTCTTCCAAGGTCCTAGACTATCATTTAGAGGAAATTGAAGGAATTTTACATTTCGTTGAAAATGTGCCTGTGCCACTGTTAGACCTTAGTTGTTTCTCAACCCTCATTGTGATATGATCAAGTAAATGTCATTTATTGAGCAAATTCAGTTCCAGTTCAGTTGAAAATGCTGCTCATCCAAGACAGATCTTTCATCCTGGAGACATCAAATGGGCAATGCAGTAGAAAGCGCAAACTTCGGAATGGTGTCCCACAAGGTTCTGTCCTGGCACCCATTTTCAAAACTTACATCTCAGATATGCCAAAGAGAGATTGTTTGCAGTACTCCTACGCAGACTTGGAATAGCTGCTGATTCATTGCGGCCTTAGAAGCAGTGTTGCAGAAAGATCTAATCACTGTAAGTCAATTCTTCTACGAATGACACTTGAAACCCAAGGCCGTCGGCTCTGTTTTCCACCTTGCAAATCGATGCACAAAAAGAAAAACTTATCATCGCTCTAGATGGAGAAAACAGTCACACGACCCGAAGTACCTTGGCGTCAGAATGGACCGCAGCCTTCAATCAACACACCAAAGCAGTCGCTGCCAAGACGCAATCTCATGTCAACCTCTCATGCATCAGGCTCACAGCGACTGGATGGGGTGCATTTTTTGACACTTTACATACATCAACTGTTGCTTTGGCATACTCAACTGCTGAATATGCTGCACCAGTATGGAGCCACAGTGTACATTCACACGAAATTGGTGTCGTTCTAAATACTGCAATGAGACCTGTTAGTGGTTGCCTTTTGGCGACGCCTGTAGAGTATCTTCTAATTCTGTCTGGCATAGCTCCTGCAAACCTCAGGAGGAACCTTGAGACGATCGAGCTCGCCAAGAAGTGTGATGAACCTGGAAGCCTAATCCCCCTACCAACGCTATTTGTACTACAGTGGCGGAAGCTGAAAAGGGGCTCTATTTTAAGAGATACCCCTACCGGAGGTATAACAAGCTGGGAATGGTCTCATTTTAACCGTCTGGATCTCTAGTTTTTGAAAAGTGATGTTGTAGTTGCAGCAATTTTGTGCAACATGACAAATTAACCCTTTGTTTGCTGAAACTTGTGAAAAAAATGATATTTTCAATTATTTGCTTATTTGACGAAATCAGCCTGTCAATTTTTACTACTGCTGGTTATATCTATATGTGTCATTGAAATATACATAAAGCAACATATTTTAAGCTGCTTGAGGGTTAAGGGAGCCAAAAATATACCCAAAATTGGGCAATTTTTGGCAATTTCGACCAAATAAAACCCATTTTCTTGCCTCTGACCAACAATATGCGGTAAAACAAGCAGAGAGTGGTCTTATTTTTAACCGTCTGGATCTCTAGTGTTTGAAAAGTGATGTTGTAGTTGCAGCAACTGTGTACAACATGCTGAATTCACGCTTTGTTTGCTGAAACTTATGAAAATGTCGTTTTCAATCATTTGCTAATTTGACAAAATCACCCCTCTTAATTTTTACCACTAGTGGTTGTACCTCTGTGTGCCATTGAAATATACATAAAGCAATATATTTTATGAGGTTTTGAGCTGCTACAGAGTAAAGTGGGCAAAAACATACTCAAAATTGGGTTATTTTGGTAATTATGACCAAAATAACACACATTTTCTTGCCTGTGACCAAAAATATGTGGTATAACTAGGGTTGGGCATAAATGGATATTTTTTTCTAATTTCTTTCAAAACGAGTGGATTCTTAGGCCATTTTGGTTGCTAAAAACAAATCAGGAAAGCTTTTTGGCCTAAGATGAATTTTTAGAAAAAAAAAAAAAAAAAAAAGAACCTTGAGACGATCGAGCTCGCCAAGAAGTGTGATGAACCTGGAAGCCTAATCCCCCTACCAACGCTATTTGTACTACAGTGGCGGAAGCTGAAAAAGGGCTCTATTTTAAAAGATACCCCTACCGGAGGTATAACAAGCTGGGAATGGTCTCATTTTAACCGTCTGGATCTCTAGTTTTTGAAAAGTGATGTTGTAGTTGCAGCAATTTTGTGCAACATGACAAATTAATCCTTTGTTTGCTGAAACTTGTGAAAAAAATGATATTTTCAATTATTTGCTTATTTGACGAAATCAGCCTGTCAATTTTTACTACTGCTGGTTATATCTATATGTGTCATTGAAATATACATAAAGCAACATATTTTATTAGGTTTTAAGCTGCTTGAGGGTTAAGGGAGCCAAAGATATACCCAAAATTGGGCAATTTTTGGCAATTTCGACCAAATAAAACCCATTTTCTTGCCTCTGACCAACAATATGCGGTAAAACAAGCCGAGAGTGGTCTTATTTTTAACCGTCTGGATCTCTAGTGTTTGAAAAGTGATGTTGTAGTTGCAGCAACTGTGTACAACATGCTGAATTCACGCTTTGTTTGCTGAAACTTATGAAAATGTCGTTTTCAATCATTTGCTAATTTGACAAAATCACCCCTCTTAATTTTTACCACTAGTGGTTGTACCTCTGTGTGCCATTGAAATATACATAAAGCAATATATTTATAAATGGGTGTTTCGAAGGTTCTGTTGAAGACTCCATATGGGAAGTGGCATGGGCCTCTGGAAATGATGTATCAAACATTCCAGCGTGGAGTGGATTCAATGCCCTTGTGAGTACTAAGACTGTCCCAGTTAGCAAGGATTCGATACCTTCCCTTCATAAATGCCCCACCATCTGATCTTTCTACGATCTTTACATCTTTGTTGAGACTGGTGCATATATCTGAAAAGTTGGGGCAGCACCACATTGGTTAAAGCGGACCTTGGTATCTACAACAAGACACAGCAGATTCTGTGGAGCAGGCCGGAACCTCTGGTGGGCAAAGTAACAGAGGCTAGGGGGATGCATCTGACAATGGCTTTCCTGGCAAGCATTGGTAAGATATTCGGAGAAGGTGGACTTCATAACAATTAACATTCTAACCTCATCAAATGTATATGCAACAACCACAGCTAACCAGATGCTCCTATGGAAGCAGTATGCCCGTGGAATCCGAGGACTCTGTTTGGCACACGAAACACTGTCACACGTTCCTGCCATGGTTCACCGATAAAATCAAGCAAATAATGCATGACCTTTAGCAGTCCTTCAAATCAAAGAATGCGACTGCCCGTGCCACCGTTTGTCAGAAACCAGAGGACGCGATCTCCCAGTCTGTGTTGGATACGATAGACCTCTTTCGAAAAGAAGGAAGACCACGCTAAGCTACATTTGCCTACTGGGATAACTTGGATAGTTTCCTAGAGTCTGGGAAGATATTGCTGCAATTATTACGAGCAGATAAGGAGGCAAACTTCCTCATGCCCATTCAAGCTGTGAGGGAAACTGACCCATATTTCATCTTTTCCTTGGTCATGGTTGGTCTGCCTGTGATGGTGGAGACATCACTCAGACGATGTTCACTCAGGCACCTGCTCCAGTTGAGGTTCGAGACCGGACTCATCTCTACTGCACTGATAAAGGCTATTTGCGTAGAAGAGTTACTGCCTGCTTGCTGGACTAGAGTGTATAGATGCTTGCTCTTGTACAGACTGTGAAAATCAGAATAACAAACCTGAAGAGGGTAATGAAATGGAGGTGGACACATAGATAGCTAGATGTAGTTATGTGAATTATAAGCACAGTCCTACGTTGTCACAGGTGTTGACTGTTGATGGACCATTTTGCACCCATTTCCCCATGCTTAAAGCAATGATACATCCTGGCTGATAGAACAAATCAGGTCTGGGACGGGAGTTTCCGTAACCTGACCCATCTGCACACTTTTTTCTGACACACTTATGAATTTGGAAATCCTTCACGGAATAAAGCACAGGTTTATTCTGTTAAGGTTTCCGAAATCATTAGTGTGTCAGAAAAAAGTGTGTCATATGGGTCAGGTTACGGACACTCCCGTCTGGGATTGTTATACCATAGACTGTTGGACACATGCAACGAAATGCGATTAATTTTGGGTGCTATTGCCAATACATTTTTTTTCAATGTTTGGGCATATTTTGGTTCCTTAACCCCGTTCAGTTAAAACCTCATAAAAGATGTTGCTACTATGTCAATTTCAATGAAATGTAGAAGTACATCGCATAACCACCAGTGGCGAAACTTAACAGGGTTGATTTAATCAAATGAACAAATAATTGGAAAAGTCATTTTTTCACAACTTTCAGCAAACAAGGTGTTATGTTGTACACAGTTGCTGCAGCTATAACATCACTTTAAAAAACTAGGGATCCAGAAGGTTAAATTGAGACCAGTCCCAGCTCTTCAGTATTGTTGGTAACATCACACACATAAACTGGTGAATAAGGCTCTGCTGGATAACAAGCACCTGCTGCATAACACTGTCAAAGAATCACACCAGCTCGACAGAGACTGTGCTCTCCTCGATATTTCTGTCGACATGCTGCTAAACTCACCAGCTCCCCATTCAACATCTTACAGACATAGCACACTGATTGGCTAGATACTCCAAGACCAGACCAATTCATAATCACACCTACAGAACTCCCACCAGGTAGCAATCTTCCTCGTGGGTCAATGCAATACGACGTCACACTTAGCAATTAACATAAGATCTCCCTTGCCGTACGGTGGAAATACCAAGAATAAAATATATTACCTGGATAACTTGAGCATCTATGGAATTCAATAACAGGTGGATGTATTGTAGTCATGTAACGTGGCTCTCTTGCCCTACAGGATGGCTGCCTATTGCATAGGGTCTATAGGATTCGCACAGGAGTCGTTAGTTTCAACAGCAATATGCAGCGATGGGGCTGCGACCATCTCCAGCCTGCCAATGTGGCTCTCCATCACAGACTGCGGATCACATTCTCAATGAGTACCCTACCTTCGATCACCGGTGGATATAGACATCTCAAACCCCAACCAATCAACAGTGAGCTGGCTCCACCAAATTCATCACATTTAGCTGCTGCCTCATACACAAAAAGAAGGGTCACATAAAAGAAAAATTGTGTTTCATTTTGGTCAAAAATACCAAAAAAATAACAATTTTGGGTATGTTTTTGGTCCCTTATCCCCTAGCAGCTTAATACCTCATCAAATATATTGGTCACACCACTCTTTCAATGAAATGTATAGGTCTAACAAACAGTGGTAAAAAATTAAACAGGGCTGATTTTACTGAATAAGCAAAATATTTGAAAATGTCATTTTTTCACAAGTTTCAGCTTGCAAAGGGTTAGTTCAGCATGTTGTACATAGTTGCTACAAATACAACATCGCTTTTTAAAAACTAAAGATCCAGACAGCTAAAATGACACCAGTCCCAGCATGTTATACTATGTATTGTTGGTCTCATACTTAAAAATGTTTTATTTTGGTCAAAATTTGGCAAATTTTGGGTAATTTTTAGCCCCCTTAACCCCCATAGCAGCTTAAAAACTTCATAAAATATAGTGATATATGTATATTTAAATGAATTATATAGGTATAACCACCAGAGGTAAAAATTAATCGGGCTGATTTCATCAAATAATTGAAAAGATCAATTTTTCACAAGTTTCAGCAAACAAAGGGTTAATTCACCATGTTGTACAAAGTTGCTGCAACCACAACATCACTTTTAAAAAACTAGAGACTCAGACGAGTAAAATGAGACCATTCCCAGCTTGTTATACCTCCGGTAGGGGTGCCTCTAAATTTTCTGGTCTTTGCCACTGCACTATAGACCAGTTAACATCCTACGTCACTTCTTTTGTTTGCCTGCAAATCCATTCCTGCGAATCTTTATGGCCCATAGTATTAAAACTCTAACAGATACAATTGCCCAATGTGTAACAGTCAGGCCGACCTATTTCAAGATACCAGGCCCTAACATGTGTACAAACATTGTTGTTAACTGGTCTATTGCTATCCAATATCAAACCATGACACTGCAGTCGCAGCCAGTATTCCTATCGATCATCCTGGATCAATGACACTTTGTGCAATGGACATCCTCTACCTTGAACCTAAAGCAGTTTGTAGACAACCGTTCTAGCAAGCCCAAAGGTTGTGACCTTAACAAGGTATGCATGCGTATCAATACAACCGACTCAGAACTGCCGTTGGTCGTCCAAAGCACTTCCTTCACAAGATCGGTGTGGAAATGTCACCAAACTGCGATTGTGGAGGTCACAGACCTAGCCACATGATTTGATGACTGTGAGGTTCTACAAGTCCCCAAGAAGAATTCCAGGCCTGACCTTCTTCCCTGCTGATTTTGGACTTACACACACAAAGGAATGAGTTCTAGTGTAGTGACCATGATTTTCTTGGCTTCATGTTCATCTAAGTGGAATACCCCAGAAGGATATGGTATTATCTTATTGTTGCTCAGAACATAAAATACAAGATCAAATAGTACGGTGACAAACTTTCTCATTTAGCTTCAAGGCGTAACAGGGGTCGGTTCAAGGCGATGGAAAACTCATTTCCCGTGGTGTGTATCATTTTGGCCCAGTGTAAATACGGGCTGAAGGGGGGAGGGGGGGAGGGGGTTGGGGGGGGTGGTAGGGGAAGCTTATAAACAAACTTCCACAGTGGGGGCGACGCGGGGGAGGGGTGGGGCAGGGGGAAATTTCCCCCTATTTTTTTCGCCCCCCCCCCCCCACCTGTTCAGAAGAGCAAAAAGACGGATTTTTGGCACAAAAATCACCAAATTTGGCAAATATCAGCAATTTTGTGCCAAATTTGGAAGTTCCCCCCCCAAAAAAAAAATGTCACTTTGACCCCCCCCCCCAAAATTTGATGAAGTCTGGTTGCGCCCATGACTTCCATCCCTTCTTTCCTTACTTCCCTCCCTCCCCTCTCTCGCCCGCTCTTTTCTTCCTCGGCTTGGCTTTGCTTTTCCACATTCTCTGTATAGCTTGAGCTGAATTCCCAGTCGGACTCCTCTGGGGGCATCTGGGACTGATAGCAGATTCCAAAATCATTACTTCTAGAACAGCAAAGGAAATGCCGGGAACAGGGTTGGTGCAATGACGGGGCATCACTATGTACTCGCTTCAGACATTTAAAAGCGTTCCGCCGTTGAGCCTTGAAGACCACAGTGCCTTCATGTCCTCATGGAAATATTTGATGTTTAAGATCTTGGATGGACATACGATTTTATGTAGGATCTTGAAGATAGCTTCACTGATGACCAGATCGAATGCCTTTGTGATGTCTTTGAAGGCTGCGTAGAGTGGCTTTCTTTGTTACATTTCTCCTGTAGCTGCCTGAGGAGGCATGCCATGTGTCTGGTTTGTTTGTATAGGTTCCCACCTTTAGTTACACGGCTACAGCCCTGATAAGGTTCAAGGTCATTCTGGGGGAAAAAATCCAATGCTCAGATATTGTTGAAACAGGTGTCAAATAATTGCCCTCATACTGAAGCAGAAAATTCATTTCAGTTCCTTGGGTGACAGCTCTGTATACAATTTGAGGTCAAGTTTTGGTGACCCCCATAGACCATGTAGACCCCTGTTACATTTTTCCCATTACGAAACCAAAGGCCAAACTTGTAAAATAAGGCGAGACGAACAATTGGACACCACTTTCAACAAAATCGGAGCACTTGTATCATTTACCCACAGGAGGACCTTGAAGAACCGTAGGGGATAGGCCTACCTGTTTTAAGGTATTGACTCAAGATTTTTTTCGAAATATTATTTTTTTTGTGTGTAATAATGAAAATTAGTCAACTAGAACTAAAGATAGTAACCTAAAATGCACAATTCCGAAATTTGAGATGAATCGGATTTTTTCGTTTTGATGCAGTAAATATTTATGTGTAGTATTATGTCCCATAGGATACTGTGTATAACAAAAATTCCGGATCCGGAATTTTATAACAAAGTTGTGATTTTCTATATGAAGGAATTCGATTTAAGCTTAGCAATTTCACACAGTGATTAGTATATATGGACAAGCATTATGTACATGCAAAAAACACGATTTTTTTGGAAATTGAGGGCGCCCTCCTCAGGAAATCTCTGAGTCGGCCTTTTAACTAAAGGTCGGAACCTAAACAAACTATACCTTTTCTTAATCCTTATAATGAGACAAATACATCGGTGTACATTTAAAAACAATTTGACTTGATTTCAAATTTACCCCTGTACTAATTTTACCCCCTTATTTTACAAAGTTCCCCACATTTCCCAGAGGTTGGACCCAAAAATTCTGATTCAGCACCCTTCAAACTATAGAAAAACATCTTCGAACCTTCTTCCCCAAACT
The DNA here is from genome assembly GCA_023653785.1 of Ophioderma brevispina. Taxonomy (NCBI): domain Eukaryota; kingdom Metazoa; phylum Echinodermata; class Ophiuroidea; order Amphilepidida; family Ophiodermatidae; genus Ophioderma; species Ophioderma brevispina. Next base: position 120,213 of record JAMKCH010015993.1, read on the forward strand.
TCTAGAATGGGATTCTGATTTATAACCCTACTATGAGGACTTCAGGAGACCCCTCCTCCACTAACGCGTGTAAAAAACATTCACTTGTTACAGAAAACAAAACTTAAGCTACGATATAACACATGAAACCAGAAACCAACCTCATCCCCGTCCACAAGATAGTTGACCATATTGTTCTCAGCAGCAGAGTGAATGCTTACAAGATCACCTTGAAGTTCTTGACAGTGAGCACGGGCCCTAGACCACGTGTATTGAAAGGTGAAGTAACGGTAGCAGTAGCCGTTGAAACCCAACCAACCTTTCGGGCAGCAAACTTCATCACAACACCCATCAGCTGCTGAAAGCGCACCCATGAACAATACCAGGAGAGAAGATTTGAAGGCAATCATTTTCTTTCATTAATGGTAAATTGAAACCTCGTGATGATCTTGACAAGAACTCGATTTGGGATGATACGTATTTTCTAGTTTGGTAGTGGAGCTGAAAAATCAAAATGATCTTTATGATGGTACAATGAGAATGATAGTGTATAAATGATAAATTTCAATACGTTTTCACGTCACGACATACACTCTAACTTTCAGGAATTTATCTTTGGGATTGTAGTTATATAGGACCAAACAAAATAGATTTAAAATTAAATCCTATTTGTCTTAAATTCATAATAGATAATGTTAGTGCGATAGAGATTAATTTTAAAACCTAAAATTGGTTGGTCCCTAACTACAATAATATAAGGATTAACTTTTAATTTGCTGACTAAATCAGAGAGTTAAGATGTCGAACGTATTCCGTAAATGGTAACGGTTCCACGAGGTCGCCACGGATAAAAAAAAAACCCTGGATGACATAAAGGCTTCATTTCCTTAGAAGACCACAATTTTATCTGTGTGTAGGCTGGGGGGGGGGTAAACGTGTACCATCTAAGTTCATGCACCTTCATCGTGTTCATTACGTTACTCGGAATGACATTATAATGAAATTTGATAATATCTTACCGTGTTTTGCGCTGTTGTCTTCTCCAGAGAATCGTCAAATCACTCGAGAGCTTGGGTTAGCATAGCTAGGCAAAATAGGCATATGAAATGGTTGTGTTATTCAAAAGCGTGAAGGGATAACCTCTTAAATCCGGGTCGCCTTTTAAAGCCCCTCACATGATCCACAAAAGAAGGCAGTATAGCATTTGAATCCATGCAGTTAAGGTTCTTCGACACGACACAAACTTCCAATAAAAATGTGTGTACAGTGGTCGATTTTCATGAAAACGGTGCATTTTGGAGGTAAGACACCAAAAAAAAATTTGTCTCAAAATTGTATGTTTTATGTTTAAACATTTAAGTACTCAATACCTATTACGGGAAAAATAACATTGCCAACAACACTTCTTACGTTTCTGCACAGTATGCACACAAACATTTTGTACAGCAAAAGAATAGGTTTATTACGTTATCAAAATTTTATAGCAACAAAATATGCCAACTGATGACATTATTATAGAGAGGTTACTGGGAACATTTGTTATTTGTACGAAGTTAAAGTTTGAGTAGCTAATTGAACTCAAGAAATATGCTCCAATTTGTTTAGTTTATTACGTTATCCTTGAGTATTGAATTCTGCCCGAAAATTAGACCTCATAATAACCATTATTAAGATACCTTTTACTAATTTATTATAAAGATATATTTAATTGAAACTAAAACATTCCATGGCCAAATTATAGTTGATGATGTAAACTAAAACGCATTCAACGTAACAAACGATAACGTAATACACAATAACGTAGTAAACATTTTTGACCATTTTTCACTTCTCCCATTGACTAAGATGTATCTGATTGAAAGTTTATATAATTTTGTGGTCGGAAAATGAGTGTCTATGCCACTCTTGATCAATATTTAAATAGCTTGTTTGGTTGCTGAGAAATGTGGATAACGTAATACACTTCCTTAAAAAGGTCGCATTTTTAAGAAGTTCAACATTTTCTTAGACTTTTTAATAGTCATTGTGAGCTGCAGAAAACACTATTTCCAACTGCCGCATTATGTTTACCTTGAAATAAGATGCACAATCAATATCTTAGTAGAAGTTTTACCAAACTTAGCAACTGCTTTATGAAGGATAACGTAATACACAAGGTTTTCACGGACATTATGTTTGTATTTCAAAAATGTAAAAATAAATGGAGAATACAAGGAAAAACATCATTACATAATTTCTACACATGTTTGGCAACAAGAAACATTGATATTAGGAAGAATTCAAGCTGCTAAGTATTTTTTCAATTTTTTTATAATTTTGATGTTGTGTTTCGGACATCAATTTACCCTATTTTTGGATGTTTGAAGGCAAATATCTCATAGAAAGAAAACAGAAAGCATGGCAAACCATACATATGCCCAAATATGCAGCTCAACGGCTCCTATAAAATATTACCGTTTTGTTCCAATAAAGCATTGTTTAAAAGTTTTATTAACCAAAGACACAAAATTTCTGGAAATGCACCGTTTTCATGAAAATCGACCGTGTGTGTGTGTGTGTGCGTTTAAAAATGTATACGACGGGGTATACGGATCTTGTGCAAAATTTTACATGATACCAAAAGAGCATATTGATTTTGTTTGTAAGCGGACCCTTAACGTAACAATGTATTTAAGGAACACAAAATTGCCAAGTCGTCCTGCAGGGTTTGTAACTGTATCAGTTACATGTATTTTTTTTGCACACGTCAATTTCGCTCTCCCCCCCCTTTTCGCCACGGACTTAGTCAAAGAGTGTACCATAGTTCCCCCAGGCTACCTATAATGTACACACGTTTGATAAGACCCCTAAACGAATTTCACCCTCCTAGCAATAACTCCCCAAACAAGAAACTTTTATGCCAAATTTCGTGATCCACAATATCGACTTACCTAAAAAGTATCATCTGAACCGGGTGTGTATAAAACAGACATAAGACCTATAAAACTAAGACCTACGACCTATAAAACTAAGACCTATAGACCTAAGACCTATAAAACTAAGACCTAAGACCTATAAAACTAAGACCTAAGATCTATAAAACTAAGACCTATAAAACTAAGACCTATAAAACTAAGACCTATAAAACAAAGACCTAAGACCTATAAGACCTAAGACCTATAAAACAAAGACCTAAGACCTATAAAACATTCTTGGAGATCTCTGCTCATGGTAGACCAGAAACAAGGATGTGCAGAGTTCCTTTTTCCCCTAAGAAAATTATGGATTTTTCAATAATTTGTTGTACACATTTTCTTTGATAGCTGGTGGCAGCAACAAATTTAATGGTGGGCTGAATTTGCTAGTACGCAGCACCACCTACTGTAGCTACAGCCATGTAGCTATCGTTGTATTATTAATTTCTGCTCTATTTTAGATGGGAAAATTTTAGATTCTGTGGGATTTTCGGTAGCTCAGGTCATCCGTAGCTCCCTTATAATTAATTAGGCCTATTAGTTTCTCGTAGCAGTGGCCTCTGAAAAGCGAGGAAGGAGGGCAGCTTTTATTTTTAATTTTTTACTAAATGACACTAAATATGGCTGTTTTGACAGAAAATTGATATTACCGCCAACTTTCAGCCATATCAGAAAAATGGTGAGGCCCTTCTTTTATTTTAGGGTGTATTATTTAAAAGAACTGTGGTTATCATCCATCAAAATTTCAGGATTGAAAACACATTAATTTAAGAAAATTGAAAAATCAAAAATGTTTGACCTTATCCCAAAGTGAGGAGGGAGGGCTACGAGAATCTGATTTTTAGGCAGAAAAAATAAAAAACAACTGTTCAAAGCACTGTATTTTTATCTGCATAAGGAAACAAAAAAGGCAAAATTATGATTTTTATTATGCATCTAAAAATGCGCACTTTTTCTGAAGAAAAAATGTGTTGGAAGTGAAAAACGAAAGGTTTTACTGGAAAAAAAGGCTTCCGGATAAGTCGATGTAAATTTTACAGGTTTCTTTTTGGTAGGCCTACTACACATTTCTTTTGGGGAAAAAATTCCCATAAGGAAACAGTGCTCACTGCCCATAGAACCCTCTGACTGAATCTGAAAAAAAAAGTTTTTCTTTAAAATTTGCGCAGCTTCCAAAGACATATCGCATTAAAAAGATCCCAATTTTTTTTCTAATAGCTTCTAATGTTGAGGGTTTGATAGCTTTTGATGAAATTTCTCGATCGACCAGGGGAACCACTGCTATGGGCCTACATGTCTCGATTGGTCAAAAGGGGTTTTTAAGGAAGCTTAATAAGGAACTCGCATACTATATAGGCCCCTATACTTTCCATGTCAGTGGCTCCCCTCCCACACACACACACACACACACACACCGGGGTAGGAAGTCTGCAGTCCTGCTTCCCGGCCATAACCTTACCAAGGAAGGGCCTTCCAAATTCATTTGATGGTTTCTTTACCAAAAAAAGTGAAATTCAATTACAATACAAGAAGTGCTCATCACCGGGCTCATCATTACCAGACTCCAAAATACCGTTCCTCACTGATCAGGAACTCAAATCTGTTGGTCCAGCTTCCTGGAATAAACTTGCAACAAGGCCTTCGCTATCAAGTATAATAAACCACCTAATCCTTCAAATTCAAATATTAAAAGAGACTTTAATTGTGCGTTATATAGGCTTGATATCCCTGCACCATACCCTACCATTTATTTCCGATTTTGCTTGTTAATTGAATGCATGGTCTCACTGCGCGCATTCCTCATCCCTGTAACGTTATCTGTTGTCCTGTCCTCGTCGATATCTGTCCTGTTTTACTGTGTCTCCCCTTAGGTATTTTTTTTTCATACTAATTTGTTATTGTTCCTGAAATGTTTACTCACGTTTCTTCATATTTCCCTCCCTCAAATTTATAAGGGTGGGTTTAAAGATTGAAAAGCCCCCGGGAAAGCCCCTCGGGTAGGTTTACTTCACCCCCTCATCAGACATACACACTGTTATAGCTACCGAGGTTATATATACTATGATTATAATACTATATAGATATTTATCTTCACTCGGTAATTACAGCCTTATAAGCCTTAATTACTTGCAATATATGTATTATATGATATAGGTATATGATATTCTGGCGGATGGCGGATTCCAGAATCGGAAAAAAAAAAAGCAGGGGCGCCGCAAGTAAAGTTAGGTAAAGTTAAAAATTGTCGTGTTATCACACCAACACGTGACTGGTTACATAACTCTTACCACATGTATTGTAGCTAGGAATTTCGTTTATAGTGGTCTACTGATACACACAAAACCTACTAGCCCTGGAGCTAGACACATTTGTAACACATCTTCAAGTACAAAGGTTTGAGTGATAAATATGTTGCAGACTGACAGAACTCCAGAAACGTGATTCTTAGTGCCGCAAGTGGTTGCCTCTTAAGGAGAGGGCCAAAACAAAGTTTGTACAGGGGTCAAATTTGTAAATTGATCCATCGTTGAAAAGCACACAAATGTTATGTGTCTTACCATAGGATTCAGAAAAGGTATATTTGTACTATTACAACTAAAGTTCAGGTTATAGGCCTTAAAAAAACAGCAAAAATCAATAATAAGGGTCAATTTCAGTTGTACAGGGGTCGTCAAATTTTAAAGGTGAACTCCGATTTGGATAAAAAATGGTGCAAAATTATGGGGGAGTTCATAGGATTAAACTAAGAATAGTTTTGACTGTCTTAAATGCTTAGTTTCCGATGTAGGGGGCCACAGAGGTCAAACGTCCATTGCATTCAATGGGGCTTATTTGTTTACCCCCCTACTTTCTTAAGCAAGGCATTTGAGACACTCAAAACTATTCTTAATGTTATACATGAGCTCACCACTAATTTCCCACATTTTTTATCCAAATCGGAGCAATTTTAAAATGTGACCCCGGTACAACTAAAAATTGACCCTTTTTATTGATTTTGATGTTTTTCGCCTATAACTCTGAAACTTTAGGGTGTACATATTACTAAGTACACGGCCGGATTCTTACTCACGTGGAGACTATACGGCAGCTACACCCATGTCTACCGCGGCCGCTACTGCACAGTAACCACACTGGGCTAATTGTGAGACAGTAGCTTTTGGCCCCAAAGATAGGGCTTCCAAAGTACACGGTTATTCGGTATACAGTAAGGTGGCTACTGGCTTACCTAACCCCAATGGTACCCTGTGTTGCACACAGGTGGAGGAAGGTGGTGGAAGTTGAGTAGACAGTACCGGAGTACCGGACACGCAGCTACCAGTAGCTACCCCGCGGTTACCACGACGCCATTTTGAGAGTGGATGAAAAAAATCATGAAAAAATAGGGCGCTATACACTTGGCTCTGTTTCAGCAATTTTTTGAACATTTTTTAGGAAAAGTCATTGCGAAATTCAAATCGGGCATCAGCAAAAACCCCATAATCCCGCACATGTAATAAAAAAATGCAAATTATGCCCAAAAAAATATCAAAAAAACAAAATGGGCCATGGAGGAAATACGCGCACGCTGAGAGCCGGTGTAACCACGTAGCTACTCCACGGACGGTGAAGACAGCCGCTGTGTGTACACTATCAGTCTATGCGGTAAAAATACACGGAATACGGCCGGATGAGTGTAAGTATAGAGGGGTAGGCAATCAAGGTATTACTCAGGTGGGAGGTGGGGTAGATGTGTGGACTACCATGAAGAAATTGTTGGCAGTGCTATACCTTTTCGGTTCCTTATGGTAGCACATAAATGGTGTGCTTTCAACATGATTGGATTCATAGTTACAAATTGGACCCCGTACAACACTTTGTTTTGGACCCCTCTTCTTAAGGCACCACTGCGGCACTTAAGATCACGTTTCAGGGGTTTTTTCAGTTTCTGTCAATATTTAATCACTTCAAACCTTTTGACTGAATGTTGTTTACAAATGTGTGCTAGCTTCCGGGTTATACTTCAATAAGAGTTCTGCATGAAATAGTTGTGACGATACCTCACAATATTTAACTCTCCTTGGCGGCACTACTTTTGATTATGGATCCGCAACTGTCTTTGTTCTGAATGAAAATTAAAAATAAAAGAATGTGACATGAAAATGGGATGGGGCGCTGCGTTATGTTTACGATCGACCCTCCGGGGAGCAAAAGGTTTCCCGATTACTGATCGAAACCACTGACCTATACACATGGATAGCGGGTCTGAGTCGCCGATTGAACATCAGGAAGGGTTTTTGACCTATATACAATATGGCGGGAAAACAATGCTTACACCTTGTCCAACAATAGAAATCTGTGTCGAATATGCACCAGAGGTGTATGCATTGTTTCCGCCATATTGTAGAGTCCCAAAACCAACTTCCTGAGGTTTCAATCGACGGACCATTCAAGTGTGCGGCAGCCCGCTATCCATGTGTAAGAGGTCAGTGGTTATGACCATTAAAAACGAAATCAACGTGGTACGGCACGGACTAGACCATCGCCCGTGTCAGCAGCAGGACAGTATATCTGCACGGCCCGTCCCTAGCCAGTAGGAATTTCTGTGGGGGCGGGTGCGGATTTCCAGAAGGGGACCTTTTTGGTTCAAAACAAATCCAATTTTTTTGCGGCTCGCTGCGCTCGCCGGTTGACCCAAAATTTGTCACAGTCATCTTCCCAATTCTGAAAAGTGTAATAACGACAGCCATGCGTTAATGCAAGAATAACAGCTGCTTATTCATTTTTTTTTTTTTAAATTACATTATAAAACCCTATTAACCTTAAAAAATAATTTAGGCAAGAAGTACACAGATTTAATTAGACAAAACGGACCTTCACTCATGACAAAGGGAACTTCAACATCATAAAGCGAGACCCTTTTTCATTTGGGGGGGGGGGGGTGCGTCGCACCCCCGCACCACCCCCCCCCGGCTACGAACCCTGTCCCTGCACCAGTTTCAGCTCTGCACCATCCAGTCTCATACCCTGACAACTCTCAATCCAATACATTCCGTATTTGACGGCAACGTGGTCTAGGTGTTGGTTATGTGTCAGTGCATAACGAAGTTGGGGACATGATTCTTTCCCATGAACAGAATTATGATATGATGTTTGAACAGATTCATTCCACGTAACTTACCTAGTGCCCTTTGTAAGGACACAGGTTCTTGTTTAATAATTCAACTACCTCAAGTTGCATAGTCCACCACTACCCACATAGCAAGTGTCATCAAAAGCATTCTGGTCAATTCACTTGGTATTGTAAATTGTTTGCAATCACACACACACACGCACAACACGCGCGACACACGCACGACGCAGTACGCATCACATACACATCCTCCGTACAGCCAAACCAAACCTAAGCAATGGTGCTTTCCAGCACCTGCTGGCAGCCACCAAATAATTAGCCCTTTATGTGCTGAAAAAAGTCATTTCATCACCATGCAACTTGCGCCATTTCAGTACAAACCAACAATGTACAAACCTATGGCAAATACATGTCGTAGTTACTGATGACCCCACACATTTAAGGCTGCACAAATCGGTATTGTATGTGCTAATATATGTAAATTGGTTCTAGAGCAGGTATAGAGTAGGCCTATTTTGTTCCATGTTCTCATGAGTGCATCCAGGGGCATTCCCAGAGCATTTTCAATGGGGGGGGGGGGGGCGCAAAAAAAAAAAAAAAAAAAAAAAAAAAAAAAAAAAAAAAAAAAAAAAAAAAAAAAAAAAAAAAAAAAAAAAAAAAAAAAAAAAAAAAAAAAAAAAAAAAAAAAAAAAGGTCCATTTGCCGACACAATTTAAACCTAAAGGTGCAACGAGAGATTTTGAAGCACCTAAATATTTTTCATAATAGTGATTTCAAATAGATTAGACACTCAATAAACTTCTTACCTTGTATTTGGCAACAGAAGTGTCTTAAAGGAGAGAAAAAAGGTGATTTTATTTGCTTATATTTCAATATAAAACATAGGCTGATTTTTGTATTTGCTCACTATACAAAATTAGAATTTCACAATTTTTGTACCAAAGGAACATTTCTCAGCTTAATCCTTTCAGATGGGGATATTTTTGACGGAAAGCTTTACATCAGGGCAAAAATCAGTACTTTCGATTTTTAGGGACACCTGATAGGTGAAATCTCTCGTTGCACCTTTAAGTAAATATAGATACACCCAGCGAGCACAGCGAGCGGGTGTCACACCCCCAGGAACGGCCTGAGTGCATCATTCTAACCCAGAGGGTGTTTTGAATTAATCCCACAATGCATTGCAATGTGCCTATACTGCACTGTACTAAACACATGTCAGTACTTATAGGGATAAAAATTGTTTAAGAAGTTTTAGAACCACAAGACATTTCATAATCATGCAAAAAAATCCCAAAGTACTAGCATCTTGTGGGCTAAAATGAGTGTGAAAGTCAGGATTTTTATGTGTTAAGAATAGGATTTTTGTGGGATCACATGACCTTATTGAGGTGAATTTCCCAAACTGGTGCATTGTGGGATTGACTCAATACACCCTCTGATTCTATACTCGATTCATCTGATATGTGACCCCGTACCATTCTTGAGGAGGTGAAAAATTCAATGAGGCGCAGGGACTTCTGTTAATCATGTTATTGTGAGCAATGTTAAGACCTGAAATACACTATAGTGCGTTTCCATACATGAATGAAATTGTATTCAGTGGCAGGTGAGTGAGTTATATGTCCTCCAAGATAATCCGGTGTGGCACGTGCATTTGAATTCTTTCATTTTCCCGGTGGAGCTGGGTTGATCCCTCTCCGACTGAATTGAATAGGTCCAAAACTCCAGAGGGACGAACGTATCAACGCGAATCGACTATAACCCATCCATGAGAATTGTTTTCCGTAAACTCAGTTTCCCCAATAAACTCAGTTTATTGATAACGAGTGTTTTCGCTTCGATTAGTTAGTTTATATTCTTTATCAGTTGAGTGGCGAGTGCATTGGACAAGCTTCAACATTTAGTGCAAGTGTATCAATTTGCCAAATTTCTAAAAGACACACAATTTCACCATTTTTAGAACAAAATTGTCACTTAAAGTATCGGAAAATATACAAACAATATGAATACATCAGCCTCCAAGGCTTTTTGCGCACTTAAACACAGCGACACAAACGGAACAAATCACGTCTGAATGTTGGGTTCATCAAGTAAATGACAGGATTAATCGCATAGTTAAAACAATAGAGGTTGTTCACAAGCCAAAGAAAAGAAATAGTCTTGGTTGTGAATCTTGGATTGGTTTCACGTAACTTGACCACAAGACAAAGACTATCGCATTGGGTATATAGGTGCATATGAAGAAGAAACTGGCCGTCAAAAGCATTTTTGTTACATGCGTGAGAATGGGGCATTGACTTCTATCGCACGTCATTTGCACCTGGGGTTCAGCTGCTGCCGAGTACTTTGTGAGCGTGCGAGCAGTTGACAGTGGTGTTCCTTCCAGTTTCCCTGCGTCAATGTTGATGCCACTGCCAGAGGTCGGGTATTTAGCAAGGTGGTCACCACTGCAGCTGACAACTTGGCCAGGGAGTTCAATCTTGGGGTTGACATCTGCGGCTACATCCATCCCGAACTTTGCAGAAGGCAATGGCTCTATGCTTGTATTGCTGCTATTGCTGCTGCTGCTGCCTCTGCTGCTGGTAAGCATGAGCTTTGGGGGACTTGCAGATGGGTGTGCTTCATACGAACAATGGGCTTCATCTTTTACAGCTCGTACACTGGGAACATCAACACAATTGTGCGCATTTTCAGCTTGCCAAGACGAGAGTCGAGGGACGTGGAATGCACTGTTCAATTCTAGAACCGGCTTTGGGGTTACTACTTGTCGACTCCGAACTATGTACAAGATCTGCAAACTTCTAATGCACGTCAGAAGCACAATACCAATTGCGCCCATTCCGGCCACTGCTGATAGCACACGAAAGACTGCTTGGTATGGTTTTGCCAACTCCAGACTAATGGCGATAAACAGGCCAAGGAGACACAGTAGGACAATGACTGATACCGTCTTTTTAGTGTGTTTGACACTATACCTTCGAAAATGCTTCACATACTTGTAACGATCCGTAACCAAGGCTGCAATGAGCAGGAGAGAGAGCAGTGTCACTGAATTTGCAGAGAAATTTAAAATGCGATAAAACAATGTATCTGTTTGGTCTACAGTAACACAGTACTCGTAACTTGTTCGTGAGAAGTGACGGTGGCACCGAGGAAGTCAGAAATGGCCTGAGGCAAGGATGAGAGCTTGAACACAAATCACATGCCTCTTACGTCCGTAAATCAGAATCACCAGAATATTTCCTGGAATACTGATTGCAAGAACAAGACTATATATTGTCAGACGCATCACCTTCAGGGCCTCCATTGATCACTGTTAGACTGTCTTACAGCCAGTTGTTTTTCCATGAACTACTGTAGCTAAGAGTTAAGTTTCAAGTCCCGACTTTGGTGATGACATCTTACATAAGCAGGATCGTTTCAGTTTAGCATGTAATTGCCGATTACACACCGGTTGCAAGTCTTCTTATTGCACAAATGCATATTCTTTTAACGTTCTGGCTCATCTGTTGATAGAAATAAAAATACATATGGCAGCACCAATCAGATGATGTACGATAGGTTAGGTCCCACATTGTGTCAGTGTAGCTATGCACATTCACCACTTACATTGGGCAGTGTAGCAAGGCACTTGAACAGTTTCTTGTTGTAATTATAATGGATCATGAAAGCGCATCTTGATAGCCACTGATCTGAAAGAAATTGTTAAGGTTGGTATGGTGCATCATGGCCATGTTGTCCTATGCAACCCAAAATTTGACATATGGCAGCTATTACAATTCCAGCTGGAGCCTTTGGGGCTGCTCGACACACAAACATGCCTATTGGGTTAAAAAAATGTTTGACTAGTCGATAAAAAGAAAACAGCTGTAACTTAAATTTCTTTATTGTGATAATGGGAGGGACAACACTGAAGTGGGATAATTTTCAGTTAGAACCGCTAACCCCCCATCTTAAGTATTTTTGATTGGCTATTACTGTATAGATGCTGAGAGAACCAATCAAAAAAGCTTTCTATATCAGATACACCTTTAAGCTTTTCATACCATGTCTCTGATTGGCCAATTAAATCATAAACGCTATTAACGTAACCAATCAAACTGGCCTTTGGTAGGGTATTAAGCACATAACTGGCCGTTCAATTATACCACCCCCCCCCCCCCGACACACAGAAAAAGACTTTTGGTAGCAATTTGTTAAACAGTAAACAGAACTGAGATGAAATATTGTAGAGAAAAATAAATTGTCTATACCTTTCGCTGATGATGACACGTTAGTATCAATGGTTAATGGTTCAAGCTGCTCATGCACATGTTCCGAATTTGATTTGCCATAGGATTTGTATTGTGACCAATGTGATCAGTGGCTAGAACCAAAGTTAGCGTCGTGAGCTAGTTGACCTGGAACGATATTATTCTACGTGCTCTCTACATAGCGAATGCAAATAAAGATAAATAAAAGTTTTAAAAAACCTAAACCAACAAAAAATCTTCACATGCCAACTATTACATCAAACAACATCTTTTTACTTAGAGGCTTAAATATTCATAAGATGCCATGGGTGAGGATAAGCCTTGGTGCATCTTCATTTTTTGTACACTGAGCGAGAAAACACTTCCCTGTAACAATTGGCAATTAATGACTAATTAGTCCAAAAGGCTCCACTCTTACTCTTGTTACAGTAAACACACTTAAGGGGGCATCTACCCTCAAGCTTTTGTGGAGCCAAGAATTTCTGCGTGTGTCCTTAATTTCTGGAATTCTCACACTCTTTCAGCTCTATTTTACTTTTTATTTGGTGATTGAAAATCTGACATCCGTTCGATGCTACCGTTGATCAAAGTGCATTGTACACGCAAGTAAATACTATTTCTTATGTTTCTATGTTTCTCAAGACAGCTATATTTCTTTTTATCTTATTGTTTTTCAAGCAGTGATGAGATGTAAGAAAATGCCAAAATAAATTAATTGGCTAATTATGTGATTATTTCTGATGGTTGAGTTATAATTTAGCATAAATTAGTAGATACAAATTTGATCTAATTTAAATCATAAACTGCCAAACATTTTATAAATAAAAATTAATTAAGTGTTTTAGAAATTAATTGCCCTAATCTTTTTTTGCAATTTTCGGCACCTTGTAAATTTGCCCAAAAAATTTGGCACTTTCACAAATGGTGTATTTGACACCAAAATGCGCCAAATGTAGATTTATAATGCTTACAACATAATGGGAGGGTTTTTGGATATCTGTCGTACTTTTGATTATAAGCCTTCAAAGTCAAATACAGCAAGAAAAATTGAATTTTTCAAGAAATCGGGTGCCAATGGCAACACAGGGATTAAAAGTGAGAAGGTCTCCGCATTAGGTGCAACCGCTTGACCCATGTAAACTTACCTGGGATAAGACAACTGGTAAAAAAGACCCTATTCGTACTATTTTTGGGGCAAACTGTTTGCAATTTTGCTTTACCGAATTCAACACCTTGGACCTTTGACCCAGATCATTTGCCTATGAGTATCGAAATTTACAAATAAATATAATTTTCTGAAACCACATCCAATATGCTTTGTAATGAATATAAACAAGCATACTCTCAACATTTCAAGTACTCTAACCTGCTTTCAAAATAAACACCGCAAAATGAGGGTAGATGCCCCTTAATAGGGGGTATATAGTCTATTGGGCTTATTGCGGCATGTCATAGTAATTGTTTTCGTCATTAACAGATAATAATTGAACCTTCAAGGTTTGTTTTTTTCTTCTTCTTCTCCCCCTCTTTCCTCTCTTACTCTCTCTCCTTTATCTTTATGCTAGTCTATGCAGCCATCTTTTTATAATGAGGTGATATCAATGTTTACAAACACAAGTTAACACTGGTCTACTGACATGTTAGAAGGTGCAAAGAATAATGTATTCAATAGTGCCCAGCATGTGTTGGTGGACATGATAGACGCATTCCAGTACTACATCCCTTCACCTGTCAATGACCCTGTGCAATCGCTAAACCGGTGATCGATTGACAGCTTAATGTATTGTAGTCCTGGAATTTATTCATCTTGTCCACCAACATGTCTGGTGGCGGACGTCATATTGAATACGTCTATATGCCCATACTCAGCATTCCAATACTAAATAGCCTGATCATGCCTGATTGAGCGCGAATTTGAAAAGCGCAAGCCCTGCAGTGCTCACGCATATTCGTGCAGTGCGTTGGTTCGTTCCCGCTTTGACGTCACATGTCACCTCACCGTTGGGGCAATCTTACACGGAGCGCAGATCCAGATCCGATGCGCATCACGAATCCATATCACAGATCCAGATCATGGGAAACCGTTTAAGAACTCTACTCGGCGCAGTGAGTGCGAAAGTACAGCGTCCATTCGAAGCACAAAGTGTACAAAATGCTACGCGTAACCTTGGTGATCGAGGAATACTTTACGCGTAACCTAAAAGTACGCGCTTAAAGTGCAGCGACACTAACCAAGCGTGTACACACCATGTACGCGTTGCAGATCTGGATTAAGTGTGGCCGTTGCCCGTGTAGACGCAAAATGGATCTGCGCTACCGTGTAGATTGCCCCTGTACTACTTTTTCTTCCAAATGCTTCTATCATTTTCTCAGTTTCTTCTTTAGCTAGCTAGCTGATGTAAACGGCTAGGGCTTGTATTTGAGAGATTTCTTTCTTAATTGTTTCCGACGCACTTTAAAATGCTACTAGTTCCAATGCTCAGGCCGATTTCAGCCAGACTCAGTCAGTAGAACTGCTGAAATGAGCTTCATGTGGGGTGTGCAGAATTTGAAGTCATCTTGTAATCAGTATATATGCCTATGATCATGACCAGTACCTTTGGGGTGTACACAGAGGTAGTCAGCAAATGGTCAATTGGGTCATTTTGGCTAAAATGTGAGGCCGAAAAAAATTATCATATTCTCCTAGCCCTCCCTTTTCAGAGCTGGGAAAAATGCATATTTCCCAGGAATCGAGTCGCAATTTTCCACACAGATTTCACATACTTTTTTTTTTTTATTGTTTCTTTATCTGAAACATCAAAATTTCCCTCCAAATCATCAAATTCCGTAGGAAAGAGATTCCAAATTTTTCCCACCATGCCCTCCTCACATTTTGAGATAAGGTCAATATTTTTTTCTTCTTTTCAAAGATTTTCATGAATTAGTACTGTGTTCAATCAAACCTTAAATTCTGATAGGTAATAGGCCTAATTGTGATACCAATCAACTACGATCACTTTCCTGAGATTTTTAGAGACAACTAGGGAGTCTATTCCTCAAACAGTTCAGCTTTCAAGCCCCGGCGGTCTACAAAGTATTATAATCCTGGCACTATGTAAAGCATAAATCTACCATTATTGTAGATTAAACTAGCTATAACTACACTGTATAGCTCTTGGTTACAACTGCTGGCCCTGAGTCTTTCAGTGAGTAGTATTTAACTCTCACGCTCATTCCCCTCTCTAACAATAATCATTTACACGCATCATGCATAAACATAATCTTGCACTGACCAATTGGATTTCCCATAAATTACATCATCTGCATTGCACTCACCTAACATTTTATAACATGATGGGGAATCCCCATATTATACATTGTTTTGATCTTAAGCATAAACAATTTACTCTTTTTTCTAAATTTAACATCTTGGGGAATTCCCATTCACTTCTCTTGCACAATCTATTAGGAAATAACACCTGGTCTGATCTCAATATAGCACAATGGGATTTCCATAATAAACAAAGTGCTTTTTCCATGAGAAACCTTTTTCTCAAATAAAATTGAAAATCAAATTAATATTTTTAATCACAAAAAATGGAGGTCATATAACCGCAAGTAACTCAAAAACATGACCCCTAGGTTGACCACCAATGGGTTCTGTCCAAATCGCATTATATTTGGTAAAGGAATCATAAAAAATGTCATTACATGTTGATCTTTGGTGCATTTCGTGATTCTAGGACCTCCAGTTTTGTTTATGTATCAATAGATATCCTCAAGAAAAGCTTATTTCCAAAATTCCAGTTGATTCTGATGATGCGTTTGATATTGTAAGCAAATGTTTGTATGACTGCGCCCCATATGCTAATGTGTTGTAATTCTGTCCATTTACGGACAGAAAATACACAACTACTAATTTCTTTTGAGAGTAGATCGAATTTTGCACATAAGATTGGGCACACATTCTGTACCTAGGGAAACGGTTCAGATGATATAAAAATCTCAACTTTTTTTTAGGTAAGTCGGGGGACGAGGAATGTCACAATATACATATTGTTGCCTTTGGTCTTGCTCTTTCATTTAATACCTCGGTTGTAAAAAAAGCGTGCAAAAATGGCTGTGACAGTTATTTCGGCAGGTCACCCAAGTACTATTGTTTCACACTAAAAATTGTTGGACAGGGTCATTTTACATGGGCCTTCACAAATACAATAGGTAAACGAATTTGCTATTGTCCACATTCCCTGCACCCGTCTGCATTTCAAATCGATGGAAGCTAAGCCCGCGTTATAGCATATGCGAATTCAATTACTTGATGCATTATATGTAAGGGGTTTTTCCATTTTTCCGTGGTCTTCGCTTTCTCAAAAGAGATAGAGTAACACGTACACAGACTTTTTTGTAGCACACAATTCAATTAATGATTTTGGATGCTTTAAAATTTGGGGATTTCTAGAAATCAGAAGACCACGCTTTTTCAAAACTTAAAATTCGTCGCTTTTAATTCATTGTTTTTTTACACCCCAAACACCCTTTCACGTCATTTTAGATCAACTTAGATATGTAGTTGACATTCCGCAACAATAATACATGATTTTATAATGAATTCAGGTATTTTGGACCTCAAATCATGACATTTTCTTAAGAGCGTTTTCGACGCATCTGAGTGCGGTCACAGCGATTGTATTGTCTTCTCGTGTAGCCGAAGATAACGCATTTGACGTGACCTCCTAATTGACTGAGATAGAATACCCGAAAGAAGCAAAACCCCCTAACAAAAAGTTGCAATTTATGGAGTTCCAATGGGCATTACAGTGTACTGCGACAATAACAAGCGGACCAAAATCAGTATTGCAGAAGGCTTACTCATTCAGTCGGAAAACCTCTGCGTTGTACCAAATAGTGACCATTTTGAAATCCAAAAAGTTGCAATTTTGGTTAGGCGACGAAAATAAAAAAAACCCTGGTTTACGGGCCCGACCGACCCTTAAAGTTTGCCAACCAATAAACTGATTTAACACCAGGAAATGATTTCTGATCCCTTTTGGGTTGCTTGGTTACCGATTGTTATGGGAACCAATCGTGCTTCACCCTTTTGACCTCCACAACCATCAGGATGTTGTATTTTCGGGGAAGCTGCTCGGCTCTCCTGGAAACGGTCACTTCGCTATTTGCCACCGGGGAGTTTAGTCGCCCTTCTGGGCTTGTGGACAATTATAAATTTTAAGCTGCTAATTGTGTGTGTGCGCGAAGCATAGTATTTTGTCTTGATAGAATTTGGAATTTTTCCTTTCAGTCACATGTATTTTTTTTTGTTTGTTTTTTTTTTCTTGTTTCTATAGTTGACTTTGTGTTTTAAAAATTTCCGCCATATTCGTGTTGGGACTGAGATGATGTAGTGTTAGATTGTGTCTGCGAGTCATGGAAGCCGCTGACAGGAGCCATAGTATTTTTGCCTTGATAGATTTTGGAATATTTCCGTTCAGTCGGCAATTTACTGGGTTTCTATTATAAACGCGTGTTGGGACGGAGTTATATATCCTGCAAGCCAGGCCTGCGAAACGTCGAAACCACGGAGTGAAGCTTCAGTATTTTGCATCGATAGATTTTAGAATATTTCTGAGTCAGTCGGCATTTTAAACTGGTTTCCTATTATTTTAAGCCGTATTTTCGTGATGGAACAGAACATGGAACATTTGGAAGTGCGAGTCGTGGAGTTGCAAAGCAAGTTTCTTCGTTTTGTTCATCTTGCTATTTTCGTGCCATTGCTAGTTCTAGAAACACCGATAGTACAACGCATCGTTTACCTTGATTACGGCGGTACTTATGACATTCTAATTGCTGCATGTTGGTCTTGGAGCTGGAAATCGTGCAAGTGGGACGAAATTGTTGTTCCTGTTGTTGTTCTGAGACGGACTTGGACAGAGCAGAAGTGTTTACTGATCGACTTGAAGTTTATTCGACGGGTGAGTTGCGTTTTTTCGCCGAAATACTACAAAAAAAAAAAAAAAAAAAAAATAATAAAAGAATATTGTGCGAACTCGAACTATCTAGGATTATAGTTAATATCAATAACAGGTTTGCACATGAAAATCATACGACTATAAAATTAAAATGGTAAAGGTAGGGTTCCTTTGGCATTAAAATTTATATTTACCTCTTGCTAGTACTGTTTATGTAGGTTGCTTTCCAGGGTTATCAAGTTTTTGTAAAATCTGACCACTTAGAAAAAGGTTACGGTGCCACCTGTTGTGCCGGGGAGCTGAAAATTACCTTTTGCCAGCACACGCTGGCACCTTTTTTGGTGCCAGCAGCTTTGGCAATTTCGTCAGCCTCAGTGTGCTGGATTTTTCCCAATGGGCTCTTACCCATTTGGGTGCTCCTGTAATACTCCACTCTATCCTTATTTCAATCTTCCTGCTTTCTATAACCTAATTTTCCTGAAACCTTTCTCCACTTTCATTCTTCGCAACCCAGCTGGCTAGGATAGGTGAGCCAGACTGGTTTGCTTGATAATAAGCCAATTGTTGACATGGTTGTTTTCTGTTTGCTAGGATAATGGTTTCCATTCTGTGTGTAGGTTAGAGGCGCCTAATCCTTAGAGAGTAGTTCAACACTGTAACTGTAATATACGTCCCTGGTACAGACACAGAACCCGCAGATGGATGGTGACGCGTAACCCCACATCGACGCACAGGAGATGGGATAGGTTTCCAAATAGGGGAAAGCATCTTCTATCTTCTTTGTGGCTGACCAATGCTAGTGTGGGTGCCATCTGGTGCTGTGACTACTCATCTATTTAATCTTTTTAACTAATAGAGTGAAGTATATTGTTTTTTTGTGGTTAATGTGGAGCCGCAGCCTGTTGTCTAACATCTGATTAAGGACTCCTTCTACTCGCCTGACTATTGTGCAGCAGCAATAGCTCTATTGATTATGTCACCACAATCGAATATTGGAACAAACCAACAGCTTTAGTTCTTACTGCGGCATGGAGAAAGTGACTTCACCCATTCTAGTCCGTGAAGCCACGAACCACTAAACATGAAGAGACAAGATAAGAACAAGACATGCCACGATGGAGGTTCGCACTGCTAAAAAAGCTCCCCGGCACTTCCTCGAGACCCCGCCAGGAGAGTGTGTATCCATTCAAAATCGGGAAAGACCAACCAACCTTAAACAGATTAGATCCTCAGCTTATGACGCGACACACCGAAAGCCATCTCTGAAAGTTTAAGTGATCCACCTGTCGTCGAAATGACAGGGGATGGTTGAATTGATAGTGCTCAAAACAACAGTGAACATCGGTACCTGGAATGTTAGAACCCTCCTGGGTCAGAAGATTACCTCTTGTAAAATAGATGCAAAGCTTGAAATGGATGTAGTTTGGTTCTGTCAGAGATGCGATGGAAAGACCAGGAGTTATATGGATCTTGATGAGTGTTGTAAAATATCTTCTTTGAGCCATCGAACAGGGACAGCGCGGTGTAGGATTTTCTTGAGTGACCACTTGCAGAGAAGTCCCTACTTAGCTTTGATCTAATTAGTGAACGCATCATGTCCATCATATGCAGAGGTCAAGGCTAACAATCACGATATTCCAATTGGTATGCGCCACATCTCTTCTTTCCTGCTTTCGCATCCTGATATGTAGTTGAGACTTCTTGTTGCCACCCTCCAAACAAAGTTGATGCACCCCCCAAAACAAGACCTACTTATCATCATGGGGGATTGGAATGCCAAGGTAGGGAAACAGTTAAACCTGGGGAGCCTACTATTGGGAGACATTGATATGGAGAGATGAACGACAAGGTTACCGCCTTTTATATTTTTGCAAAGAAAACCGCCTCGTAATATTCAACACTCTCTCAACCAAAACCTTCCCGGAAGTTGACATGGATTTCAACCCTATCAATAAGACTAAGTAAATGATTGACCTGAGCCGGTGATAAGAGATAGGTGAGATCAGCAGTGGATAACACCAAATCATTCCAAGTGTTGATGTTGGATCAGACCACATCCCTTGTTAGTCCCAAGCTGAGAGTGAAATTCAAAGTTGAAGATAGAAAGGCCAGAAGAGGAAAAGTGGAACCATTACCAACTTGATGACCTAAGTGTAAAGAAAATGAATTTCAGTCTGAAACTGCAAAACAGTTTCGGGTGGCTTGATGATGAAGTAGACATAATGATCCAATGCGACCCTTGGCTTGAAAAACCACCACAATCATCAAGAGACAGCAGATGAAGTCCTTGAAATTCATCGGGTAAAGAAAAAGCCGCCTTGATCTCCGATGCAACTCTTGCACTGATCAGATGAAAGAAGGAAATCAAGGAAGAATGCAATTCAGATCCTAACAGTCGTCAAGATACAACCACTGAACCAGATTTGATTAACAAAGGCCTTACAGCTGACAAAGAAAAATGGTACAGGTTACAAATGTCGCATCTTGGAGAAGAACATGCAACGAACAAGAGCAAAGAGTCTTCAACACCATCAAGACCATAACTAAAGGGCGTAGATAGAATACTACATCCAACTCTATCCGCAGCAGGAATGGTGAAGATTCTTCCAATCCAGCTGAAATAGAACAAAGATGGTTTGAATATGGTAAGGCACTCTACAATCATCAGCCTACAATTGACCCATCCTGTCTTCATCCATCAAATATAGGGACTAGCTGTTCTATTCTGGATAGTGAGCCATCCATTTCCGTTCTGAAGTAGAAGCAGCTGTCAAAAAGCCGAAGTCAGGAAAGCCCCTGGTTTTGATGAGATCCCAGGAGAAATGCTCAAGCATGATTGGTGAGTGCATCATTGACCAATTTCACAATATCTGCAATGAATCTGGATAAATGAACCGCATTCCAGAAGATGGACAAAATCTATCATTCTTACCTTGCCCAAGAAGGGAGACATCAACAAGTGTGAGAACTACAGGACAATTTCAGCCTGATTACCCATTCCAGCAAAATTCTTCTGGGAATTTTAAGGAGCCGGATGAAGCCCTATGTAGAAGCCCTTCTAGCAGAAGAACACGGCGGTTCAGACCTGGCCGGTCCACAATTGAACAAGTCTCCGCCCTGAAAGCTCCTAATCCAACATCGCCTAGAGAGGAAAGATGGGAAGGTTTGTGCTGTCTTCATTGATTACAAGAAAGCATTCGATCGAGTATGGCACGTTGGCCTCTTTACAGTGTGCTTTCAGTTATGTTGTGCTCAAAAAAAACTGATCAACATCATCAGAGATCTATTATACCAGGCTAAAAGCTGCTCAGACTAACAAAAACAATCTTGCAGAGTGTTGAAACAACTATTGGCGTGCGCCAGGTGGTATGTCTTTATCACCAGACTCTTCACCTATTTCTCGAATACATCTAGCAGAAAGCTTTAGAACTGTAAAAAAATTGGGCATAAACTGGATGGCCGTACAAATTAAAAGGACCCTCCGTTTTGCCTGCCGATATAGCTCTCAATCGCTGACCAGAGGATGATTGCAAACATTGATGAGCAAGTGCATCATGCTAGGCAAAAAATATGGGTGGGAGCAGTATTACCTAAAACAAAAGGGGGCTATGGGTATTCTCCCGTGAGACCAGCTCCCAAGTAAAGATCCGACTTGGATGGTTCACCACTGAGAAGGTGAACAGATTCAAGTATGTGGGAGTAACGCTAAAACACCATCAAACGACTACACCAGGCGAAATCAAAAGCAGATTATTATAGGCATCAACAGCACTAGGGAAATTACCGAGAGTCTGGAGTGATAAAGACATCCATCTCCACCAAATTACGACTTGTTAATCCACTAGTTCAACCCAGTGCTTATGTATGCTCTGAAACCTGACCATCCAAAAGAATGATATGAAGAAGTTGGAAGCATTTGAGATGCGATGCTACAGAAAAATCCCTAATATCAGCTGGAAGGATAAGATCCGGAATGAAGAAGTTATGTCAAGAATCTCCTCCTGCCACTTTCAACCAAAAAGGATCCTAGGCTCGCATCACTGCCTCGCAGCTGCAGTTTGGTCACTTGTGCAGAAAGAACAACATCCGCCTACCAAACAAATTCTGCTTTTATTTTCAAAAATGTCGCAGGCACACCAAACAGAACAGGGAAGACCAAGGAAGAGATGGGAAGATGGACAGATTGTGGGCACCACCTTCCACAGAAGGCATATTTGGATGCGCAAGATAGGAATAGTGTCTAAATTTGTTCGAGGAGCCAAACGTCAATATGGGACATGTTGCATAGATAGATAGATGACCAGTTATGGCAGTATGGGCAACAGTGTGCACTAAATTATGGTGCACTAAAAGTTGGGTTGGGTGTTTTGAGGTCATTAGAGCGGGGTTTACAGTTGTCCTGGTTTGGTTAATATATGGGTGGCATTTTTGGGCATAATAGTGTACAATCAATGCGAAGTTCTTCACAGTCTTCGCAGCTTAAAATGCACAAAAGATAGTCGTTTTGTGGTAGGGAATTGATAATTAGGAAACTATTGAATCATGCTTTACTGCCAAAACAAACACAAATAAGGAAATGGGTTTAGAGGCTCTGGTCACTCAATTATCTCAAGGTCAAGGGCCAGGAAGTACAAATGGTTTCTATTTAATCATATGTTTTTCTGAAACTTTTTCGTGAGCGGAGTGCTTGCACTTTGGACACGCCTGACAAATATAATGCTTGTGAGATTCTTTGTATTGTAAAGACATCTATTCAATTTGCTAACAATTCATTGAATTGGGGATCTTGTCAATGGGGTTGGCCCAGGTGTGTTATCCTTTTCAATACAGGAGGTAGTTGAACCGTTAATTCGGAGATAAGTGTGGACACAATTGGGAGTTTGCTTTTTGGTATATTGTTTGTGTAGGTCTTTAGCCTTAAATTGCTGTCTAGTAGACAATCAATTGACGCTGATTGTTGACGTGTGTGCAACAATGGACCTGGCTTTTAAATGACAATATTTTGGTATGCATGAGACTTTTTCTCATTGATTGAGTTCGGTAATCCAGGCATATTAAAGCAATATTGGCACCATTTTTGAAGAGCGCACCCCAATTTTCAAAATTTGTACTTTTGCACCGTTACGTTGGTTAATTGTCTAGGAAAACTATACTGCCGGAACGAGAATGGGAATGCTAAGAAATGCGTGTTTATCACAAAATAAGCGATTTTGTTAATTAGAATGGGATCATAGATCAGAGACTGGAAATGACTACGTTTATTCCGTCCATGATGAAATAGTGCCTCCTCGAGATCATAACCTCTAACTTGACTGCCTGACCTATTAAAACAACTAATGGATGAGCGAGACACGTACATGGGGATATTCCCGGCTATTTCATAGACAATAAGATAGAACAGCTATCCACGCACTCCGCGGTGGTTGTCTTGAAGTTAGTCACCATAACAACACAGGGGGATTGGGAGAGAGTTACTATACGCACTAATTTCGCACCCCCTCCTCGCGCAGTGTACGTTCGCAATTTTTCGAGCCGTATACAAGCGTATTACGCGGAGTATTACTCACGCCTAGTTCGGGGCCAAAGTTTTCAGTGGGACGATGACGTGACTGGTTTATCATACACCTAAAAAACATGTGAGCCTTTAAACATGCTTACATGCCCCGCTAAACTGGGGGGAGGGGTACGGTCGCACCTCCCCCCCCCCCCAACCCCTTCCACAAAAGGGGGAAAAAGTCCACCTTTGCTGAATATTTTTTTATTAAAAAGGTCCCAACCAGTTAGAGAAAAATTGACAAGAAAGTCTTCTGTTGGTGGTTAATGTTATAAGAGTCATAATTGAGTATTTGCTTTCTAAACCGACTCCAAATTGGCCTAGGCCTATTCTATTGGCTAGGAAACCTGAAATACGGAGGAAGATTGGTGTTTTGCTTATTAATTAAAAGATAGGCTTTTAAGAAAGGTATCATACTATAATTGGCTAATGTTATATCTTCGCAAAAGGCTCCGTCAGTTTCGATTCATATGCGCCAAACCTCGCAAGAAAGATGATGTTTACCCGGCGGGTGTTCTAAACTCATTGGACTAAATCTGTTCAGAAATGGATGAAAAATCAAAGAACCGTGTTCAGGGGATATGGAAAATTACCATTTGTTTGAACGAGTTACTAAGCGGCGCCGTATGCGTGGGTGGTTGCGACGGGTGGTTACGAGTGCCAAGGGCGATATGCGTAAGAGCTATATGCGGTACGCAAGTGGACAGGCTATTATAGTGCAAACGGGGTGGGGAAAGAAACGAAATGGTTGAGAAACCACGCCATTTTTGCTTTGGTTGTCGTATACCCCACGGAGATTTGAGAAGAAAAAAAATTAAAATATACAGAAAATTACGGATAAAATATTGACACTAATATTTAGAAATGGCCTATTAAAAGCTCAGGATATGCTGCCCCAAACTACCGAGGAATAAAAGAAAACGAAACGGGATGCGGTGATGGGGGGGGGGGGGTCATAAACTAATCGGATGGCGAGAACTTTATATGGGAGTTGAGGAGTTATGGAAAAATAGGTGAAAATGTACGGTAACTACGTGTATCCCACGGGAGTTAATTTTGAGAGAATAAAGTCCGGGAAATTTATACGGATTAAATATTGAAGTTGATTATTAAAAAAAAAATACGAGAAAAAATAAAATAACGGAAAGTTAACGGGATTAAATATTCAGTATGCGTTTCTTAGAAATCGGATAAATACATGAGCTATAGGATGTGATAGGTAGGCGAATTTGAGTTATTAAAAGTGTTAAAAGTACAAAATGTTGTGACTCGTGGAGTCCTAAAGTTCATGGTGCAGGTTTGTTTTTTTTTTGTTCGGTTGGTCTCGCCAGGAGTGTGTTCATTTTTTCAGAGATCGCTTCAGTTTCAGTGACCGATCCTGTTCACTCCAACTAGCGGGGCCCGCGCGAAGCGCGGGCCTCGCTAGTATCTTTAAAGAACGAACCATCTTCACCCGTGTTTATAGAAAAAAACATGATCAATGGACTGTTATACAAAAACATGGTCAATGTTTACCAGAAAAAATTTGTGTTTTAAAGAAGGACTCATCTTCACCTGTTACAAAATTGAGTTTCGTAATTTCTCGTTGTATCCTAAAAGAAAGATATCCATCTATTAACTTAATAATTTTATTGATGAAGCCACTATCAGCGAGTTTCTTCAAAATTGTGTAAACAAATCGCCGCCCATGTTTTTAAGAAAAATCTATTTTTGTAATACGGTTGTATTGGAAATTGTTCTGGTAAAGACCTCGGCAAGCCCGTACCCGTAACAACGCCCTATTGTCAAGAAATAAATGAGGATTTATGCTTTGTTTACTAATAAAAATGGGGTTTCGACTTTTTTAAGGTCTAGAAAAAGTCGAAAATGGATCTTCAAGACCGCTCTGTTTTTTACAAAGAAAAGTTAATAGAAGTGGTTGCTATACTAGCACTAGAAATAAGACAAAAGGGCATTTGGGAATTTGGAAAAAAAAAATGATATTGTGGCTTTATTTGGTTGACTGGAAAGAAATGATCTTGGGAAGAATTAATGCAAATGGGACAAACACAATGAAATGGGTGGTACGTGCATTTGTAAAGACGTTTGTTGTAATATGGGAAATGTTAAAACATTTAGGGCCTACATTGCGGGCAATGATAATTTGAGTTTTTGGTTTGTTTTACTGATTTATCATAAACAATTCGGAAAATGTTTACATGTAAATGACAAGACTCTAGCGATTTGTTTAGAAAACATGTTACCAATGCAGGAATACGGGGAATGTTTACAAAATATTTCATTGCGGAATCTGGTAAATTCGACCGGAATTAGACGTTTCGAAGCCAGGTTTATTTCGGTTTTGTTTATTTTAAAGTTTTGCGCTGTCGCAGCTGCAGGAGAAAAAAAAACCGACACGGACGCATAGAGGAACAATACGCCGAAGCGAGGTGGTGCGACTATGCGTAACACATCAGTTGAGTCCGGGCGCACTCACAGACGTTGGCAAAATTTGTTTGCTCAGCCCTCGACCGACTATCTTATTTGTCTATGGGCCCATTTCACATTGGAAGACCGTTTCCAACAGCCGTGAATTATTATCGGGGATCCCCGATATTAAATACAAAATTCCTTCGTTTGTGAACACATAGACATTTCGAGCTTAACCCATTCACAGGTATAGGATACTAGCCAGTTTACCATGCAAACCGTGTAAAAATCTCCAAATTTTTGAAAAATTGGGGCGCCCTTCAAAAAATGTTCTAATATTGCTTTAAGCACCGCGGGGAGATTTAAGTGGTTCAATTTTGATTAATGGTTGTGTATATCCCCCCATAAGGTTCATTTACTCAAACGGGAACTTTATGGCAATCACTCATTGTTGGTGTTAAACACACTTGTTCGGGAAGAATCCTACCTCATTGAACGCAATTTAAAAATATGTGGGTTTGGCTGTAGTTTCAAAAGTGAGTCGTATGGTCGGGTTAAATGAATATTTTTATAAATGAATTTTTTGGTGTCGCTGCACCAGTGTACTTACTGCACAGATTATTTGCCACAATGTAAGCACAGCAGGTGGGGATGGCTTTCATATAGTGTGGCAGTCGTTTTTGGCAAAACTGCCCACCAGACCCTCAAAACAATCTTATTGTTTATCCAACATATTGCAAACATTTTGTAATAAGAGTAATAATGAAGTACGTTGAGTAATGGTATATTGAAGGAAAAATATTTTATTTCGATGGTTACCCCAATGGCTTGGAAATAAAGGCTTTGTATTTCAAAACAACACGGGTTAACACCATGTTGGTTCCTACTGGGGTATAGGTTTAGAATGATATAAATTACCCTTCCCAATAAATCCGGAATGATGGAATAGTCAAGGAGTATATTGTAGTTCAGCAGTAATACACATAATGTTGCAAGTTAATGTGTTTTGAGAGTTGCGCGCATTGATCAGGCTCATGGCTACCACGGTTTTAGCCGTTGTTTTTTAATAATTCACCCTTAACAGAATTGTTGTAATTAGGGTGGGTCGGATTTCAAATCTGTAAACAAATGGTTCAAATTCCTTGAGAGTAATTCAGACAGTGGTGGCTAAATTAGTAATTGCTTTGATTGAAGGAGCAGGGGAAATGCTCGTAAAGGTGCAACGAGAGATTCACATAACAGGTGTCCCTAACTAAAAATGTGGAAAATCGAATTTTTGCACTAATGTAAAGCTTTCTTATCAGAAATGTCCCCATGTGAAAGGATAAGCTGAAAAATATTCTTTGTACAAAAAATTGTGGCCAATTTCTAATTTCGTTATAGGAGCAAATACAAATTCAGCCTAGTTTTTATTGAAATTAAGGAAATGAAAATCACATTTTGTTTTTTAACTTTCAAGGCATTTCTGTAATCAAAAGACAAGGTAAGAAAAATCTATTGGGGTCCTATCTATATGAAATCACTCTACATATGACACAATATTGGGTGGCTCAAAAATCTTCCGTTGCATCCTTTAAGTCTTGATTCGTCTCATTAGGCTTTTGGACTAGGCAGTCCTTTATTCGCCACCTTACATTTTCCGCATGTGGATTTCAGAAATTTTAGTATGTGGTAAACTGGCTGAAGGGGTTAATGTGCTATGTAGGGGTTTTCAGATTTTGTTGGGTGCTGAGAATATGTAATTATTTTCATGTTGCAAGTGTTTTAGAGTGGTTTTTGGTTAGTTTTGCAGGAAGTAGTTGAAGGGACTCATGGTCATTCTGGGGAGATGGGAGGCATTTTAAAACAAAGGAATCTTGGTTTTTATGTACCAACCTATGAATTCAAGATTCATAAAATTTAGGAACTTTGGTTGTTAATTTAATACAGAAAACAATCGGTTCCCTAGATTAGCATATTGCTGTTTTGGGTCATTCCGGTCTTAAGTAATTACTGGGACTATTGATTCTTGTGTATGTATCTAGACAAATAGATTCTCTAATTTGCACAGCTGTTAGGGATTGATTAGGCTTCTAGTATCTTACTGAGGCTGCTGAGTCATTTGTCATAGGTATATCTATTATATAAAAATTTAACACATGGTGCTCTCAATTTAACCAACATAAAATTGCTAGGTCACGTGATATATACTTGGAGTAGAGCTAAGAGTACACAGGGGAGTAGCTTAAGGTCGGGGTTAACCGTACGTAGGGAATCTTGCTGGTAATGGCGTATGTTTGGATCATTCGCCTTTAATAAATTCAATGCAGTTAGGATATAGTGTTGGTAATGTCATTACTGGGACTATTGGATGCGTGGTGTACTCTGAGCCAAAAGCTTCTCTAATTTGCACATTGAGGTTAGGGATTGATTCGGCTTAGAATATCTTATTGAGGCTGCTGAGTCATTTGTCACTAGGTAGATATATAAAGAATTGCACTTGTTGCTCTCCAATTACCAACATTAAACATGTTAGGTCCGGGATAGTTACTTGGAGTAGAGAGAAGAGTACACAGGCAGTAGCTTAAGGTCGGGTTACACCGTGCGTAGGATTCTTGCTGTGAAATGCATATGTTCTGGATAATTTCAATTTCATTGAATCAATGCAAGTAGGCTTATAGTGTCGGTTATGGCTCATTTACGGGGGACTAGTGATCCTGTATGTACTCTGAGAACCAAATAGCCTTCTCTAATGTGAACATTGCTGTTAGGGATTGATTGGGCTTATAGTATCTTAATGAGACTGCTGAGTCATTGTCACTAGGTATATATATATAAAAGGAATTACACTTGTTGCTCTCTCATTACCAACATTAAACTGTTAGGTCACGGGATAGTTATTGGAGTCAGCGCTAAGAGGACACAGCGTAGCTTAAGGTCTGGTTACACCGTGCGTAGGATTCTTGCTGTGTACATATGTTATGGATCATTTGCCATTTCATGACTCAATGCACGAGGTATAGTGTCTGGTAATGATAATTTACTGGGGACATTGGATTCCTGTATGTAATCTGAGGAAAATAGCTTCTCTAATTTGCACATGTGTTAGGGATTGATTCGGCTTATAGTATCTTATGAGGCTGTTGAGTCCTTGTCACTAGGTATATATATAAAAATACAATGCTGACTCTCAGTTACTCACATTAAATGTAGGTCACGGATAGTTACTTGGGTAGAGCTAGACACCAAGAGTAGCTTAAGGTTGGGATACACGTGGCGAAGGATTCTTGTGTATAATGGTATGTTCGAGATCATGGCATTTCAGTAACTCATGCAAGTCGGCTATAGTGTCTGGTAATGCCATTTGGTTGATAGTGGAGCACATACTGTCAACATTTTCTGGTGCTTTGCATTTAATAACACCAGAAGCATTCCATTCAATGCTTTGTTGGTTTTAAAGGGGGGGGTTGGCAAATGCTCGGGGGATAATGCTTTGGCGGGAAATTTAAAGAATTGGGGTCATTAATGGATATGAACTTGTAGCGAATATTGATCATAAATGAAATTGGATGGTAAAACTTAAGTTAGGCTAGGAATAGTCGGTTCCTTAGGAAAATGCGAATTCGCTTAAACTAGTTGATAAATCTGTATTGTATTCCAATAAGGATCTAATTGGGAATTCAAGTGTGAAGTTAGGCTATATTATTGGATCAGTACCTTCTTTGGCAAATTGATAGGAGTGGGAACACAACGCTTAGTAATTAATGGTCGCATTGTGCATTAGATTATGACAGGAACTTCGAATGTGTTGTTATCCTGTTCATTCCGCGTCACCTTCTTACACATTCTGAGGAGTGGGAACCTCAGTGGTGTGCGTACATTACTGGCGCTGAGTGCCTTTTGGAATTGGAAGAAACTGGAATTGGATACAGTAAATATTGGAATACTTTGTTTAAATTGGATAAAATAGGAACTCGACTCCTGGCAAATATCGCCACATTCATATCGCATTGATTGCCCGGGTTGGTAATTGACTATAATATTAAAAGTATACATTTCTAGAAATAAATAGCGAGGATCTGATTGTGACATCGTATTAATGTAAAACTTGCTGTATTCTGAGAAAAATACTAAAAAAAAGGAAGATTGGTTTTGCCCCAAATTGTATCAGACAGCATAACAAAACCCAATTTGAATATCCAGGATTTCCTCCTGTTATGTTTTTAGAAACAAGACACATTTTTCTAGTAACGGTTATTTCCATTTTTAAAAAAATAAAGCTTGTTTTCGAAAAATTCGAAAAGGTTTAAAAAGTGTGATTTTATTACTTTTTTTATTTTTTTTATGTTTATGATCAACTTTAATTAGAAATTGAAAACATGAAAAAAAAACGTTCCCAGAGTAGACCGATTGCGATCATATGAAAGTTAAACCTTACCCTTTCGGTAATTTTGTGTTATTCTGTGTCTAACCTTTGCCATATTGTTCACCAAAATTGAGACATTGAGAAAATCCGTATCCGTGTTTTTAGTAAAAAATGACTTTTTACCCCATTTCAAGCTATCTCTTCTCAAATAACTTTATATTTGAAACTTTAAAATTGACGTTGTTTATCCAGTGATGGAAATGCAATCCGTATGCCTCTAACTCCAGAAATCAGAAGAAAAAGCAATTTCATCAGGTCTTAAATAAACCACTTTGTTTATGTTTCAAATATTATTTTTGCGCTTTTTCAAAGATGCGTTTGCGCAAAAGTATTCGTCCGCGTTGCGCTGACACGTGAATTGTACTTAAGGAGGCTAGGCACGTTAGCTCCGCGCACTAGGTGTCTGGCACTGTTCCCAGTTGGTATTTTCGCAACAAATTCTTTCTTTTCGTTCTTCTTTTTTGCTCGCGCGTAAAATCACAGCTCGCCGTGCATGCGTATATTTCGCAACTAAAACTTGGAAGCGCTAGGATTGCCAGAACGGACGGTCAACCTAAAAATGCATGCAGGAAAATCCCCAAAATGACTCTTGATGGAACGAGGTTTTTATATTTCCCTATGAGGCTTGCGAATTTTAGGTTTGACAATGTATTTGTTTTTGGTTTGAAAACAAAAAGCCGACTTTAATTGATACCCTGAAAAAAAATCGTAAAAATAAACGGCAATCCTATTTTTTGTTTTCTATGCACTTTTTAATCTAATAGTAGGCCTATGTAGGCCTATCATAGTGTCATTTATTTTATTCGGTGCATGTTTGACCCGTGCCTTATTTTTTAATTTTATACATCGGCGATGCATATTCCGTTCTTGAGGTCCCTTTTTGCAAAATTTTTACCTAAAATAAGACTAAAATTTTCCACATTCTTAGTTCCTTGCGCTGCATAATTTTTCGAAATTTCACTGAGTTTCCAAGGGCCTCTGAAAATGAGAATCAGTTCATGCCCAAGTTCGGAATTCGGGCCGCACATCCCACCTGAAAAAGTTACCCCTTCCCCCTCCGCTAATACCTCCTCTTTCCTCCCTCCCTTCCCGTCACTAAATTCCAAAGACTACGGTAAGTTTCAAAGACGAATAATACGGGAATAAACATTGAAAAGACATAAAATTTAATCTACTAACATTATTGGAATTTCAAGCATTTTTTTACAAGTTTTGTCTTCCTAATATTAACTAGTTTGAATTGAGAGAGTTTTTGCATTCTTGCTCTCTAAAATTTACGCGTGGTGCAATTTACAGTAACTGACAAACTATTTTTGTATAGTGTTTGCAAGAATTGCCGTAAAAATAAAAAATACCGAAAGTTTCCAAAAACTCAGTAGTATTTTTAACGGTGTGCCGCATACTTTTCCCTTGTTTTACGTGTACTTTGTTCAATGCTCCCAATTGTTCCCCAGATTTCAAGAGAAGTACTTTCATTAGTAGAGGCAAACTATCGAGAATAAATAGGATATTGGTTTAGCTTATGAAATGCGTGATCAACGCGCGAGAGTATTAGACGTTAATTATCGCGTAACCTATGTTGCGTGTGACGCCTCTGAATGCGCATAGACATTTTCTCACCATTTTAACAACTACAACACGTGCTATTTGTTACATTATGTGAAAGTAGGGCGGTGACCCCTCCTTTTTTTCTTTCTTAATCGAAAGTTTCTAGTAGTGCGCAACTTTTATAAAATTCCATCAAAAAATTTCGAGCAGAATTTTTTTTTAAAATAAAAATGTCTGTCCGTAAAAATCAAATTTCCATAGGCTTTGTGGTACAATTTTGATCAAAATGGCAAAAAATAGGATTTTGAATAATATTATATGAAAACGAGTTCGGTGACCCCCTTTTTTATTTTGGATTGTTTGTTACCATTGATTGAATTTGTCATACCAATTTCAATGAAAATTCGGACAGATCATCGTGTCCCTAGCCTCCGAAATTCCCGCCTTAAGACCATTGCTTTTTGTGATTTACAATAGTCCATAGCTTTTTTCCTACGGCAAAAAAAAAAAACAAAAAAACACGACAGACAGGGTTATCTGCAGTGGATAAACTTTGTTGGTAATGATAGAACACAATGTTTAAAATTCCTCAAAAATTAGAAATTTGTTGAAAAAAGCAAAAGCACGATCCGTGGACAACTATCCTTAAGTCAAAATTTTCACCAAAATTATCTGCCATCAATCAAAATAAGTTCCAGAGCTGCTCCATAATTCCAACTTTTACAGAAACCTGTAAATCTGTTTGCTCAGATTTTGCACACCTATAACAAATACACACAACAAATAAACAAAATAAACACACATATCATAACCCGGTCCCTAATGGTGGCGTTAGCCGACGTCACGCATACCCACAATTCCAACTTCCTCTTTCGTCTTACCCTCCACAAAATGCGGCTCTTGCAGGGCGGGACGGGTCGGAAATCCAACATCGGATAAAGGTAAGCAGGCTATTCTTATGAGTCATAAAAACACTACTGTTTTTTCAGACTCACACAGAATACCACTTTTAACATCCGATGTTGGATGTACAAATTGCATACAACATCAACAATCTAGCACAGGTAAACGGAGGAGGTGCAAGATGCAGCCGGAATTGTCTATAGGTAAGCTAAAGACCGAGTAATGAAAAAAGGGATACTACCGGGCGCGAATCCGTTAGTCCCCCAGAAAGACGGACAGATTCACGACAGGTTGCATACCAACAAGTACCGTAAAAGGTACTTACCTCAACAACGGCTAGGGTTCGGCCGCTGCAGCACTGGCCTAGCAAACGCTCCCCGTTGGACTCAACGTTACGAAGGTACACTGAAGTAAAGGTTGTTGCAGAGCGCTACAAGACTGTCTCGACAATTTCCCGCAAGGAAACTCCACGTTGGAACGCCAAAGAACTCGACACGTAACGAGTACTATGAGCGGAGACCGAGGCGTTCCTAGTCACCGCAGAGGAATCCTGAATTATAGAAACAATCCAACGTGCTAAAGTAGCCTTCGCTCCTGCCCCGTGAGGGGCTGTGGTGGTAACGAAGAGCTGTTGAGTGGGGCCCTAAGGGCGCGCGTCCTTCTGACATAGGCCTACCATTTGATCGCATGAACCGGCACCACACCCTATCTGACCCAACTGAGGAGTGCATATTTATCTAGGGAAGGTATAGCGGAGAGGCCGAAAAAGTACTACATTCATTTTTGGCAAGCAAATCCGGACGAAGATGAAGAGTAACTCCTGAGTTGGAGAAAACAAGGCAATTGCAATTGTTCAGAACAACGACGCCCGGAAGCCACGAACAAGAGGAAAATGACCTTACGAGTGAGGTCCATCAGAGAAGTGTCTTCCATGGGTTCGAACGGAGAATTCCCCAAGAACTCCAGCACGGTGGAATGATCCCACGGTGGAACGATCCGCCGTTGAGGAGGGCGTGAATTAAACATGCCTTCCAGCAACAGTCGTATAGTATCACAGTCGTTGAGCCTAGAGCCATCCACGAAACCGTGATGAACAGACTGAATCGTCGATTTGTAGTTACGGACCGTTGCTGCTTCCAGTCCAGACTCAAATCGTTCGGTAAGGAAATCTGCTATCTGCCCTACAGGGGCCCGGGTCGGTGAAACACCTCTCGCCCGGCACCACCGTAAGTAGGGAACCAGACGCGCAGTGTATGTTCTGCGGGTCGAAGCTCTCCTTCCTCGGGCAGCGAGATCGGCAGCTTTCCTAGAAAGGCCCTACTCCTGGCAACGTTGCCGGACAAGGGCCAGGCAGTCAGCTTCAGATGCTCCATCCCCAGCTGGACGTCCCCGGGCCCCGGCTGCCGGAGGAGATCCGTGACTGAGGTAACAGCCGAGGAACCCCCATGAGGAGGTCCACCAGCGACTGGAACCAGAGGTGATGGGGCCAGAACGGGGCTATCAGAATGACGTTACAGTCCTCCTCCGAGACCTTGCGGAATACCCTCGGGATGAGGGAGATCAGAGGGAAAGCGTAAGCCGTCATTCCGTCCCAACTAATGGATAGAGCGGCAATGGCGAATGCACATGGGTCGCTGAACCGGGCGCAATACACCGGAAACTGACGATTGGCTCGCGAGGCAAAGAGATCGTCTGAACGATTTGCGGAGAAAGGGTCCACTCTGTGGGTCCGCCATCCGGCCCCTCCACAAACATGACAAATCGTCCGCCAGGATATTGGTCACCCCGACAATATGCCTCGTCACCAGGCTGATCCCCCTGCTGGTGCACCAAGCATACATCTGCCGAGTATGCAGGCACAGGGTTGGGGCCCAGTCGCCCCCCTGCCTGCTGATGTATGCTACCACAGTTGTGTTGTCGGACTGGATAAGCACCTTGCAACCTCTCAACTTGGACTCGAACGCCTCCATAGATCTCCTGACAGCCAGCAGCTCGAGTAAGTTGATGTGAAATTTAAGTGATTTTCAGCGATTTTTTTGGTTTTCAGTATTGTAGAAAAAAGGCGAATAAAAGATTTTATATGTATAAACGCGCCTCTCTGGGACTGAATTTAGGACATTTTCAATGTTTAATAGAAAGACCATGCCTTGGAATTCTTTTCTCTGAGAAATCTAAACTGTCCGTAAGATATTATTTTTTTATGACAGGATTTATGCAGAAATCTGCTATTGTCCAATGGGAGCGACCGCCACAAACTTGGTGCCTATAGCGTTAGTTTTCCCCAAGGAATCAATATGTGACTATTATTATTGTCTTGTCTTTTTTATTTACCAAAAGCAAACAAACATTTTGGATATCTCCGTGCGACACTAATTCGGCTGCGGAGCAGGTGACTTCAAGCTTGTTCCGATTGCTGCGGTCCTGGGCTAAGGTTATAATTTGGTCTGGTTGCAGCATATTTTTTTCACTATCCCCAAACAGGTGATGCACCTATGATAGAAATGACGTATATCGCAAGCCATAAAGGCCAAACGTTATACCGCAACGCGTTGCGAGAGAAAGTAGCAACGCGTTGCCGAAATTGTCACAACGCGCTGCTGGTGGTCGGCTCAATTGGAATATCAATTTCTGTGACGTATTCAAAAGATAGGTCGACAACGCGTTACAAAGTATCAAGCAACGCGTTGTGGAAACTCACAACGCGTTGCGAGCTTCACAACGCGTTGCGAGCTTCACAACGCGTTGCGAGCTTTACAACGCGTTGCAAAGGGCCACAAGCCATAAGGGTCATAACGTATTGTCGCAACGCGTTGCGAGGAGAAGCAACGCGTTGTGATATTGCGGCAACCCGTTGCGGTGTCGGCCAATCTAAATCATGATTTTCTGTGATGTATTTAAAAATACATCCACGACGCGTTGCTTGCGGGCCTTCGCAATACGTTGTGGAACCTTTCAACGCGTTTTTGAAGCTCGCAATGCGTTGTGAAGGCTTGCAACGTGTTGTAAGATTGCACAACGCATTGCCAGATAACTTGCAACGCGTTGTGAGTGTATTTTTTGAAATGCGTCACAGAAATTCATGATTTGATTGGCTATCGCACGCGTTGACTATTTTATCACAAACGCGTGGCGGACAATACGTTATGACCTTTATGGCTTGTGATAGACGCACGTTACCGACTGGGGTCCGTTCGCGAACCTCATGCGTTAAAAAACTACGTGCTATACTAAACATGCGTAGGTCATACATAATAGACCTTTCATACCATTTACACAGTGCCTTTGATAAGTTGATCCACTCCGGCATGACATAGTATGCACGTAGATTTACGACTGAGTTTCGCGGACGAACCCCTGGTCTCTTTTTACCATATGGTGGTGTATAACGAGTTTAGCTGGTTCGTCATCTGGCATGAGGAGTATAATAGACCGTATTCAATTATGGCCCTAAAAAATATGTTTTGTTTGCCTTTTTGGCCTGAAAATCGGGAGGGTCGGTCGGTCGATTTTAAAAAAAATACAAGACACAGGAGAAATGCAATGGCATCAAATTTTATGTTATCTAAACAAGTTGTAATGTCTTAAAAACAAAATGACAATACCTTTTCCAATGTAGCACGGAATACTTTGTACCTAGTAAGTTCTGGTATAAACTATCAAATGTCGCATCCAAATTGACAAAATGCGACATGGTAAAATACAACGTAAGCACCGTATTTTGCTGTGGAAACGCAAAGCGGATTAGCTGGTCAGTGCCATCTTAAATCACACGCACAATTTGACGGTATTGTACCACGTATTTCAGGGACGATATTAAAAAAATATGTAACAATGTGTGTCAAACACATTTTATGAAACACACCCTTTATATAACCAGAAGTTGCAAGTTAACCCATCCTTTATACCATGTACAAAACACGCACACATATCGTTGGTGGTCGAATTCGGCTACCTCTACAGAACAGTGACCATTTCTTGTATGGGACGGCACTAAGGCTCCGACTACTCGGGATGGCATGCGTATTTTGTACCGAAATCGAAAATATGGAATGAAATGTGAAATGTGCACAGAAATTTTCTGTGAAATGATATTCTGAACTGAACGGCACAGGTAAATTGTTCTACACGTAGCGTTTCCATTCAACATTCTAAAACGCCGTCCGGTCACAATTGACACCTGTCATTGTCTTGACCGGAACTCGTGTCTACAAAGTAGGCGCTGGCTAAGGTCACTCATGTGTCAATAATAGTACTACGTGTCCTGATTGGTTGTAATTATATAATATCTTAGTTATGTTCAATAACATTTTATCCAGTAATAAGTATGAAGGCTTTTCAAAAATTGTAGTTACAGTATTTTAATGTTTTATCATGAAAGCGACAAGTTTTTTTACGAAATTACTCCTTTTAAGGAAGCTTTTTCTAGTTTGCAGTTCATATTAAAATGTGCCATAATTACACCGGAGAAGCTTGGAATTGGTTGCCAGAGCTTGGGGGGGGGGGGGGGATTTTTTTTATTTTTTTTATTTTTTTTATTTTTTTTATTTTTTTTATTTTTTTTATTGTTTTCCTTTAA
Organism: Ophioderma brevispina; assembly: GCA_023653785.1. Taxonomy (NCBI): domain Eukaryota; kingdom Metazoa; phylum Echinodermata; class Ophiuroidea; order Amphilepidida; family Ophiodermatidae; genus Ophioderma; species Ophioderma brevispina. The sequence continues at coordinate 157,855 of JAMKCH010015993.1, forward strand.
ATCCAAAATTTAAACATTAAAAACAAAAAACAGAAGCGACCCGTGATTTCCGATTTTTGGGTCGGTCGGAAAAGGCAAACAACCCTTTTTTTAGGCCTACGTCCGCCACCAGGACATAGTGGTGGCAAGTCTACATTCCCGGACTACAATACATTAAGCTGTCAATCGATCCATGGTTATGCGATCGCCACACGAGCGCCCCCATCATTGACAGGGGGCTGAATGTATTGTAGTAATGGAATGCGTTCTATCTTTCCCCAACATGGTTGGCCTATTAATACGGTTTATGCCCAAGGAACTTTTTAATCTGTCGAATATTAAAAACGTCAAAACTCAACGGCCGGTTGATGACTGCCGGTTCATGGTGGCTGAAACCGTTTTTTCTGTTATTGTTTAAAGCAAAAGAAACCCGTTCCATAAGGGTGAAACGGCGAGCGGCAACCGCTGTGGTCCACTCTTGAAGGGGGGTAAACACAGGGCCTGCCGGGGGGGGGGGGGGGGGGGGGGGGGGGGGGGGATGCGGGGCGTTGCGATTGTAATTGGTACCCACCAAATCTCCAAAATTTCCAAAAAGGTCACAAAATGAATGAAGTGTGCGAGCGAAACAGCGAGCTAGGAAAAAAAAATAAGGGGTTTTTTTAGGCTTATTTTGTCAACAAAGGGCAATAATTGGGCAACATAAAAAAAAAGGGCACTTTTGCCAAAATTTTTTTTTTTTTTAACACCCCCTCATTTGTGAAAAGGTCCAAATTTTGGGAAAAAAAAAAGGGTCCACTTTTGAAAAATCAGCACCCCCCAGAAAAAAGAAAAAAAAACACCCTGGCGACGGGCATGGGGGCAACCGTGGGGCACTTACCCAAGGATCCACTATCCAGCTTTACCATGAAAATCTAGGCCAAGTACTGTGTAAACAGCGTGGCTGTTGTTTTTTAGGGTTAACATGTTTCCCACAGACATAAAACTTACCTAAGCAATGCAATAAACAAACTTACTAAAGCAAGCACTTTTGTACTATCTAGTTGCAGACCACACAAAATAATGAATAATAATATCAAAAGTGCATTCAGTTCTGAGTTCTTCCAAAGTTATTTCATTTTATTAATAAAAAATACACAAAAACCGACTGGTTTAAGGTATGGCTATTCATTTGCAATTCTCTTTATCCCCCGGCTTAAATGCCATGAGGATTTTGGACAGACAATCATTCTGTGTGTCCGTGTGTTCCATTTTTGTTAATATACTCAATCTACTGTATTGACCTGAAAAAAATTTGCCTACAGAAGGGTTTCTTGTGTAACTTGTTGTTGTACAAAGCCTCCCGAACAAAATATCAACAGCGTATAAAAAAGGAAGCATGGCATGACATGCTAAGTTGCAAAAATTCCATGTGCCATTTTTGCCTATATATTGATTATTATATAATATATTAAAAGGGGACGACCCGATTTAAGTAAATAAAGTTTTCATCTTGATGGAAAGGTCTTCACCCGTAAACCCCCATCTGTAGAGTTTAACGCTGATATTTCAACCCGTTTACATGTGAGAGTTAAAAATATGCTTTTCTTAGCACAATATGTGTAAAATTAATATCGGTCGACCAAAATGCGGTACATTTTCGCTCATAACTTCCAAACCAAATATCCTTTAGCCCTAAGATTTCACAGGGTAAATGAGAAAGGAAATGAGAAAAATGGTTAGTTAGCTTCTTCAAATACCAAAATGTTGACCACTTCCGGTAAAATCTTGGAGTATGGGGACGATGCTATTAGCGATCAGGCCACGGCCCTTTAACACTTGAGTCTTTCTTGCTGTCCAACATAGGACCAGAGGTACTTAAGGTCTCAAAGTTTGTACCGTATGATTCTCTTCATCATTGACGGTCATTCCATTCCGTCTCTTTGGCATTTAGATGTAGGTTGACTTTATCTGCAGCATTCTCAAATGATGCTTTGTAGTAGATTTTGTGCAGCACATATCACATCCCCTGTTAGAGCTGCGTAGTCAAGGTCTGTGAGATGCTGACTTTGGTGACGTCTAGAATGCTTGACCGCCTTTTTATGCTGCTATCCTACCTATTACCAAGGCTATTACCAAAGAACCCCCTTTTTAAAATGTTCACATACTCAATGATCCCCATTTTCTTCTTTCCTGCTATCCACTTCTATCACAATTTTGCATAAAATTATCTACTTTTTTAAAAAGAATTTGAACACGCAAATTCAAAATTTTCGCAGCCTATACGTGCACATTTTAACAATTTTATAATTTCATGGCAGCAATTTTATAATTGAATGGCAATTTGAACTCTGGAAAAGATACATTTCCTATTTTAACTTCAGGTTTTAACATCATTGGCCCCCTTCTTAAAGTTTCATACTGGATGACCCCATTTTATTCAGCTTGTGTACCAAATGACCCCGTATTTTTGACATTTTATCTGAAAGGACCTGGGAAAGGACTCTATTTTACCCTGGCCGAGGCACATATACCCATCACTTTGCATAGGGAGTGCCCTCCCGGCACTAGTTGACCCAATGTGTTTGAATAAATACTCTCTGATAATAATTTGCTAAATAAGATCTCCCCATCCCGATTGCAGTCTGACAAATCATCTATAAAGAATGCAAATTAATTGTCAATTTTAGCGGGAAAATTGCGGCCATCTTGAATAATGACCATCACTTTCCACTTTTAATATATCAATTGCAAGTGCTACAGACCTTGCAGGCATAGACATGCAAAATATGTTCAAATACTAACAGAAAAATGGGAAATCTCCCTAAACATGCATTTATGAGCTATATACCTTTGTCGAAATATGGGCGTACACGTCCACGTAAGATAAATGCAAATTAGCATGTCTTGCCAGGCTTCCTTTTTTCTACCTTTTTGATATGTTGTTTGGGAGATCTTTTACTGCTAGTTACAGCAAGAAAACCTTCTGTAGCAATTTTGTCCAGGTGTACCTAGTATTTTCATAGATTGAGTGGACTATAAGTTAACCAGGACTTGGTTAGGTTGCTTGTTAGGTTGACTAAAGAGGTGAACTTGTTACCGGTTTGAAGCAGATATAGTCTGGGCGGGAGCCATAGTCCCGGGGGCGCATAGACCGATACGGAAAACGCAGCGTGAACTATGTGTGTGAAAGTCAACTGAATCGATTGCCCTATTGTTCCACCATTGTTCCCGGACTACAAGTACGCCGGACGATGATTACTTCTACGCCGGATACCAATGTCCAAATTTGCGACCGAAGCTTTGTAGTGGTGCGTAGTGGTAGATGCAAGTAATACCATGCCGCTGTGGTCGGCATTATTTGTGCCAATTAATGAGCTCATTTGCATATTGATCGCTGCTAGGTTGCTCCCCACCAGGGGGGATCTGCAAGTTTTAACTTGCAGTATGTTTAATAATTAAATCATTAATAATAGTGTTATGATCAGCGCTCTTTTCCGGTCCAATTTGTGTATATTTTTCGTGATTTCATCAACACAATAACCATAATGGTTCATATCAATCTATTCGTTAATGGTGTCTTCAGGTAATCATAGTAATTGCGTTTTGGATGTTACTCTTATTATTACGGGTCCTATGAAACTGTTGTTTTTTTCAATTTTTTTCGTGGGTTTTTGGCTTCACTGATTCAAATTTCTATTCATATCAAATTCCCCGTAAAATTCTTTTTTACTTTTTCCTCATAAGCTATTTAGCTTATTTCTATAAATTTTAAATATACTCCCAAACTTTTACGTACCTCTATACAGTTTATTGTTGGTATCAATGCTCGTAAGTATACCTTTTGTTATCGTCAGGAGATTTGGGATTTTTTTATGATTACGCCCTTATTTTACATTTTTTCATCGGTATACACATACAAATACCGATTTGTATACTGTGGTTAACATATTGGCCCGCATATTGGTTATCCAACTTTGCATACCAGTCTATACGAGGAAAATTTTGTTTCAGATTTTCTATATTACAAGTATTATACGATTTCGTTTCTATTATTATTTTTTCAACGGACCATTTTTTTTACTACATAATTTAATATCATTTGTTGTTGGTAAATGATCACTAGTGTCTGTAATAATAATTTCAGAATCTACCGCAAAATAATCATTTGTAATAATGTGGTCAATTAGGTTTGCATTTTTTTTTTTTTTTTTTGGTTTGTAAAATGTTGGGATAAAGGAATGTGAATAAACGGTTACGTATTCGTGCCTTAATATAATGAACTGTGGGAATCATTTTTCAGTAAGTCTATGTTGAATTCCCCATTGGAAAACATTCTTTCTTTCACTAGTTATCAAATATTGAACCCATTCTATTTCAATAAAACTGGTATGCAATCATTTCCGAAAAAATGCGACATCAAGTAGAGAAATAAGTGGGATTCATGAATCTGAAGGAGGTTTTTTTGAGGATACAAACTTCTGTCAAATTGCACTGGATCGGTTGTACACCACCTACCGAGAACGTTTGAAAGGTCTAATGGACAAATAAGTATACAAAAGAAAACAGAAAACCTTGTTTTGAACTTGCCTTGCCTGCTATCGCAATCGTCCCTATAGGAAACAATGCCTTTTCTGTCGTGCACGACAGACAATACTAACGCATCATCTTATTACATAAAGACGGTGTACAGGGTGTCTCAGAAAGAACGTTACCTTCCAGGAACGGCCATTTTTGCTTACTTAATCAATTCCTGTCCCTGTTCTAGCTTTATATTATGAAAATATGTACTTTTTTTAACATATGGTGAAAACAAAAAAGAAAACGGTGACAAAATAACCAAACAATGACTATTTCCCTAAAAATGATGAAAACCTACTTTGTCCACGGCTAGCAATAGCAGAGAAACATCTACATTGTAATTCTTATGGATTTGAGCACACGTAAGTCCTCAGATTTAATTAATTTGTTCACATGTATTGCCTAAATAGCACCTGGAACATGCACTTAATTTGTTCTTTAGAATGAAGTGACCTAAATCCCCTCACCCGTCTCCCAACATAATGCAAATATGAATTTGGTTAAAGCGCACTCTTAAAATAATGGCATTGGGCGTGACTCGTACAATGGCATATTCTTCTGAAATGCTCTTGGGTTGAAGGACCATCGTTCATCGTGAATGGGTAAACGTTTTCCCTCAAAGTAGGGTTCCCAGTAAGATGGCAATCAAGGGAACAGAGAAAAAATGGAGCATGGCAAGACTCTAAGAAGGTGCAAGGAGAGAGATTTGGTCGTCAAAGAACAGGACAATCAGCCGTAAATAATGCTACCGAACAATACTGAACAATAAACTCTAGAACCAGCAATGGACCTTGGAACTTGATGGTATTATTGGCCAGGAGGGATTTTTACATGTTTATGTTGGGGATATTTGCATCCTCTGCTAATGCTAGCCGTGGACAAAGTAGGTTTGCATCATTTTTAGGGAAATAGTCATTGGTTGGTTATTTTTTCACCGTTTTCTTTCTTGTTTTCACCATTTGTTCAAAAAAGTACACATTTTCATAATATAAAGCTAAAACAAGGATACGAATTGATTAAGTAAGCAAAAACGGCCGTTTTGGGAGGGTAACGTTCTTTCTGAGACACCCTGTATTCGGCTTATTCACTTTGATCTAATACATTGGTAAGCATTCCAAATATGCAAAAAACCCGGGTTTGAAAAAATGGGGGCGCTTTCCCATTTATACTTCACTGCACTGCAATGCAGTACAGTGAAAATGGATGAAAACCATCTCCGTGACTCAACACAGCAGCAACGCAGTTCATACTGCATTGCGTTGCTGCTGCGTTGAGTCAGAGATGGTTTCCAGCCATTTTTACTGCACTGCTTTGCGGTGCAGTGAAGTATGAATGGACCTTTAGTCTAGATTGTTGGTTAGTAATGTCAGTTCTCTCGCATTTTCTTCGGAAACCAAAAATCATATAAAATCAAAGGAAACGTTAAGGCAGTGTAGTCCAAAACCTCCCCTGATGTAATCCTCGGAAGATTTGGAATTTATAGCGTTTAAAAATTGGCAGGGCATTTGGCAGGACGTTTGGGAAGGACGAAAATACGGCTATGTGGGTCTACACACGTTTCAAAGCCGCTTCAGAGAAGGCACAGGAAGACCTAATTTGGATTTAACATTTTATGCTTAACATCCGGTTTTGTGATGGGACACTTACTTAAAACCTCGAAACCAAATCATTACACTGACGGGAATAATGTAGGTTATTTTACATCTCCAAATCTTTTTTAACGAAGGGTGATGGCAATTGATGGAGGGAGGGATACGTCATTTGCATCATTAGTGTCTCGTATGTTGTCTAATGAGTTAAATGGTCATGAAATTATTCATGGGCCATAAAGATCGGACTGTCCACGTGATTTTGATGAATAACACGTTGTCTTTCCTAGGTGGTTGTCTTTAGGACATTCTGGTGAAAAGAAGTGGACAACCCCGATGCTTATTCATCTCTGTCGTTGGCCGTTGAAAGATGCTCCTGTGACTTTGGGTCCGGCCTGGAAACTGCTGAAAGGTGGACGTACGGCGGTCTCCTTGATCCAACAGCATCAGGTCACCTGCATTTAGAAAAACAGTGTAAAGTATATTGTTCTAGTATCTAATGTTGTGATTAAAAATATTATTATATTTCTGTAGTAACATAAGAAAAGAGTCTAGCAGGGTAAAATACTTTTATATGTAAGCGGCTTATAATGAGATAATGCATGAGCAATTTGTTTACACATCAGAGATTTCTATAAAAAGCTAAGTCTATAAATAGCTTGGGCTTTTCCAAGTAGTGTGCAAGTTAAAGATGCATCATAAGATGATGTCCTTTGTGAGATCCAATGACAGTGTTAGGGTGTGTTATGCATGCGATGTTGTAATAGTTCTCTTTTTTAGGTATTGGGAAAAACTGTTTTGTGAAATAAATGTTGATTCTTATGAAAGTAGATCATTTGTGTTGCGCGAAGGATTATTGGTTGTGTTAAAAAATGTATCTCGACCTTGTCAACATTGTGATGCCCTGTTAACATTGTAAGAGTATTTCATGTCACAAAGAAATGCAAACTCTGTAAATGATATAGTTACAGTGGGCAACAGAGCAGTTGCGGCCCACCAGCATATTATTATTAATTTTGGGCGGGGATGATGCGGCAGTTCGAGCGGCAATATGGGGTAGTGTAGTTGGGCTAAGGGGTAAATATTCATTGGTTTTCCTGATAGTCAAGTCATTTCCAGTGAAAAAATTATCTTTTTAATTTAGTTTTAATAAGTTCTAATCTTTTTTGGGGGGGGGGCCGGAAGGAAAATTTTTTGGGAGAAAATTGACAGAATATTATATTTCGATAACTAAACTCAACAATGCGTTGCGTAATTAAAAATTAGTATTATGCACTGTTAAATGTTCTTAAAACGTCAACCTGGGACTCCGAAAACGTGAAAAATAACTGTTAAACATGGGACTAGAACCGCGCAACATACCGGTAATAACAGGGGCGGATCCAGGATTTGAAAAACGTCAAAAATTACCTGGGGGGGGGGGCTGAAGGCTAAAACTTGTCAAAAAGGTCCAAAAGGGCGCTTTTTAAGATTTTGCAGAATTACGGGGATGCGCGCGCCCCCTCCTGGATTCGACGCCTGATAAAAAACGTCGTTTTAACTGTGTGAGTCCCAGCTGCGTCAAAACACCGTTATTTTAATGCCACATTTGAAAAGGTTACGTCAAAGAAAACAAACTTAACGCGAATCTCATGGATATGTATGGCACCAACCTTCTGCCGAAAAGGCCATTGTAAAAGTGCATCGTAGTCTCCTCTCATAACCACAAAGAACAACGACAGATGCGTGCCCTTTCCCATACCATCTCCATTGAGATATATCCTGGCACACATCTTGTATCCATTGCGACTGGTGTAGAAGGGTTGGCTATAGAGGGAGAGCGTCCTGCCGCTGTCGGCATCTCTCTTGCGTCGGTCAAAATCCTTGATTTTCCATATTAGCACTCCGTCATAGTTTGCAGTCTCTTGGACCTGAAAGCGTAGCTCATGCTCTGCAAGGCGTACAGCATGCATCCCCATCTGGTTTTCTATGGAGACCACTCTTGCATTGCTTACTACTTTGGAATAGAGATAAAATGTCCCTAAATCAAATAAATGCTGACAGGTTTCAAATAATTTAACAGAAAATCAAAGTAAAGTAGAAATATATACAAGAAGAATGAGAGTAAATATAAATTATGCTTGTACAAATTCATAAACTGTATATTATTGTAATTAGATATCTCGCTTATTTTTTAAAGATTGCTAGTAATACCTTTTAAAAGAAGCTAATTTGATTGATGGGTAATATTGAATTGGTAAAGTTAATTTAATCAGTGTAATTGCTGACCCAAAGCTGTTTTGTATCGCCCCCTCTCTCTCTCTCTCTCTCTCTAGCTCTCTCTCTCTCTCTCTTAAGGGGGAAATTTGGTTTCCTTAGACCTGCTTCTTCCTTTCACAATTTTGTAGGCATAACAGAAGAACGGAAAGTGTTTATCAACAATGACTTCAAATAACCGGTAGACATAATTTGATCCGTTATCCCTTGCTCTTCAATGATCAATCTGAGCAATATTCTGTGATGAATCATTTCGAAAGTATTTCAAGAATGACTTCAAATGACGCATAGATGACCAATGACTTGGAATTCCTGAATGTTGCTCGTATCCACTAACTCATTGATTATCCAAAACAAGTATTATGCACATATGCCTCTAAGAAGTGGACTCTCTTTTCCCGCACCGAAATACAATATATATATAACTTTTCCTATCAATTCCAAATTGCAGAAATGAAGTCAGCAGGAAATGCACTATCATAAACTTCTTTAAATCATTACTCAAGTTATTGCTAATCCTGACTTTTAATTATAGTGGGTCATAAATATCGAACATTTAAAATAGAAATTCTACCTCCTCCAGCATTTCTACCACTAGATCCAGCTTCCCCGTTACTTCCTCCCCCGCCTCCAACAAAACCGTTACGTTCTATCCGTTTGAGACGATCATCCATTTGATCCTGTTTTTCTTGCAGCGGTTTGAACATCGTCTTCTTCATTTCTACAACGTCCTCCTTCTTTGCTGCTTGTCGACATTGAGTTTCAACTCTGTCCAGTTGATCTGACTGTTTCGCTACTAATTTCTATCGTATAGGTAGAACATGTCAAGAGAATAATGTGAAAATTACTACAGCATCAATGAAAACTGGTTTGTCTTTAATTTAAGATATTAATATCCACGTTTTCACACTAAAATGTAGCTACAATTTAAGGTACCCAAGTAAAATCTGTTTTAAGCACGCCATATGCATAGCAGTCAAAATCCATATCCACCTCTCTTAAAAGTATAGAGTTAGTATGAGGTTAGATAGCAATATATACGACGAGGTGAATGTTATAACGAATGCCTATACTGTCTTGTGCTTGGCAGGAAGGTGTGCAGTACAATACATTTTTTTCTTGGCCTCTTAAAGGTCCCAGGAAATGCAAATAGATTGATGTTGTTTGTGTCAAGTCTACAAGGAGGGAACAGAAAGCATTCAATATTTGGGTTGGTGATGCCATCATTTGTAGTACCATTGATTATTCAGAGAGTAATAGAAAATTCCATGTGACTGGTGTGAATCTATTCATGAGACTGACTGAAAATCAATAGTTTCACTAATGATGTCACTCGTAGTGTATTCTTTTTTCTGGCCCTGTTTATTGGAATGGAATGTCACATAAAGATTTGGAGTAGGTTTATCATCTCTTTTCCTGGGATCTTTAAGATTAGTCCTTATTACCTGAAGTTCCCGGACGTGAGTCTCTGTTTTCTTGGTTGTAATTTGCACTTGATTGACATCAGCAGTCAACGTTTGTATCTTAGATTCCATGCTTCCAGAGTTGTTGAATGTCTCTTGGACACGTTGTTCAGTTTCTGTCATTGTTAATCCTGTTGGTTCCAGGCATTTCGCTACCAGTTCTAGATGGTCAGCTTGTCCCTCTACGTTGTGCGCTTTCATTTCTTGTCTAGCACTCTGTATTAGTCAAGAGCAAGGATGTATCACAGAGTCCTTTCACGGAAGGTAAATCATTTTAAATGGACATTTCTTGTCCTTCACACCATCCAAGCATGAGGAGAATACATACACGCACCTGGTTCACCTGAACATTTCAGGTATTTCTGTAGGTGATTCTTTGTATCTTCTACATACTTGGGTTGTTTTGGAGGACAAGACTGGCCATTTATTGAGCTCCTATGTAAGTGCCCTATAGTGTGTTCAACATATGCACACACTGCAGATTGTATTGTTTTCTCTGAAAGGCATAGGCTTATGTCATTATTAAGGTAATTATAGTGTATTAATTGGTGTCTGATATTTTCTCACTGTTGAGATTTTGACATGATATCAAAGGGGATTTGAGATATGGCTCAAATTCTCAACTTTTAGAGAATTCAAACTTGAATGTACCGATTTAAATATTTTGTAGGATAAGATTGTCAAATTGTATTTTTAGACTGTTAAGGATATACAAATCAGTGATGGATTGCAATGAAAATTACTTGTGTTAGGAGAGGAAAGTCTGTCTTTTGAAATTTTAAACACCAAAAGGGTTGGATTTTTTTGGTCAAATGGGTATAAATTTGATCATTATCAGCAACATCGTGAGATAACGCTGAATATATCACTTAGAAACCCAATTAAATTATAAAAGGCATGTGAAGAAAAAAAATGAAAAGAATATAGTGTGTGATCTCCCCCCACAGTTCCGAATGGGCCCTGAAAAGCTAAAAACATATTTCAGACTAGGGTAGAAGAAATCGCTAGTTACAAAGTTGTGCAAGAGGTAAAAATTATCCAACAGTGGTTTTCTGGTGCCCAATATGTTCCTCTTCCTAAGCGTAATCACCAAACTTTTATTACAGAGATTACCAAATTTTCGATTTCTCAAAGTAGCTCCGGACTAATGGTTGTGGTTTAGCTGTGTTTCCTCGAAATACCGTAATCATTTTGTAATTTAAAATTGGGGCCTCTGGTCTTAATTGGCTCGACTGGACAATTAAAAGTCGAGCTTAATGTGTTTTTGTCAACTGTATGACTTTCTACCGGTTTTATGATACAGTCATCATCAACGTAATAATAACAAATCTCTGACATTGTTGGATGTTTTCAAATTACTAGGTTTTTGACGTGTGAAGTGATTTAAAAAAAGTCTTAAATCCACTTGTATACAAAGTAATAATAATTATATTGTGTTTTAAATTTGCGCAACCAATGAATTTCTCGGATGAGCTTTCAATCAAAATAAACATATCCTGGTTATTTAAATTGAAAAGTAACAGGCCAGCGAAATAACTCGACCATTAAAAATCGCAACTTACCTTAAACTTACAGTCATATTCTGAAATACAATTTACAATAGCTAGAGGACATTACTCGCAGGTGGTTCTTCCAGCTAAATAAAAATGAGAAAAAAACTGTGTGGTTATATTAAATTTAAAACAACTGCGAAGAATTTTCTGTCCATATACAGTATAGCCCTGTAAAATTTTAAAAACAAGGGCAATCTTTTCCATGCTCAAAAACTCGATCCCCTAATTTTCCGATTGCCTTTCAAGCCGTTTATACATTTTTCCTATCGAAATATGAGATTCCGGCTGAACTGTAAACGAAAGAAAGTGCTGGGCAATCTTTCCATACTTCCAAATAAGCCGATCTTCCTAATTATTCCAAGTTCTTTAAAATTACAATTTTTCTTCAAAATGTGAAATTCTTGCTGAAAATTTGAAATGGTAAAACTGTACTTAAAGGCACTAGCAGTGAGTGGCTAAATCACAAAATCGAAAAAATCATCAAAATTCCGATTTTCGCATGTCTGTAACAAGTACAGGGTATCCCCACATACCCTATAATGAGAAGACCAGAAGCAGCCTAATAGGGCATTATCATTTTTGAGGAGTCCAAGTGTGTGAATATCGTAATTCCAAAACCGAATGATAAATGGATGATTTACGCCCATATTAATTGGTCTCGCTATGAGTTTTAAAATATTATTTTGCAACCTCATAGCTTGACCAATTAATTTGGGTCTAATCGATCCAATTTTATTCCAATCGGAATATTTTAATCATTTACTGGTCCGCTCGGACAATTACTACAACACGTATTGAATGTAGATTCATATCTTTTAACACTGTCGTTTTCTTCCTTTCTTGGAATTTTCAGTTGGCAAAAAGTAATTTATGAGAATTCTACAGACCTAACTCAGTCCCTTTTCAAGCTATTCCTGTAAATTCAATTATTTTTTTCTTTTGGGTGAATCACTGATAGTGGTATTAAGTGCATTTTATGGCCGATAATAACCATCGATGTTTTCTGTATGTTATAGTATTCTCACTATATAATTAAAATATTAATTTTACCAAAAAAACATATATAAAAAAAACGTCCAATTAAAAAGTCAACTTAAAAAAAAAAAAAAAAAAAAAATAAAATGTATGAAAGCGATGAATGGATTCCCCTAATGCTAAGTGGTCGAATTTCTTAGAAACCACGACTATAATTGCCATGGACTTTCCAGGAGATATTTTGCCAGTAAGGTCAAGGTAATGTGTGCAACATAGCTAACTTTCAATGACATCATCATTGACTATTCTATTGGATAATGAGTAAGGTGAAATTCCAGATGATATGGATGCACGAGTGTGAGATCCAATGGAATAATTTAGCTACGTTTAGCTATGTTTAGATATTGGGGAACCTGCTTCTCTACAAATAACGACAATATTGTTTTTGATCTGATTGTTAAGTGGTAGATGCTGTGCACTACTACCAGGATAAAATTATAGTTTTGATAACCCCACGTGAGCAAAAAGCAATTTCGTCTGCTTTTGTCTTTGAAGCCAAAATGCTGGGAATCAAAGTCGATTCCAAATCGGGTACTAAAACTGGACATTTCGACAGACTGGGAATTCTTCAATTCTGCAAATCTCAACTGTCTTGTCCAAGGAGATTTTTACTTGATGCTCACAAATGGTGGCAGATGTGGCAAACAATTGCATATTAAACTAAACGTGTCAAGTAAAAACAGCTCAGCTGACTTAGATGACCTGATGGATGGCAGTAGGCTGCATGAACCCTTACTCCGGCAGAGCCGACTGTCTCTCATTCCGTGGTTATAGTTTTACATCATCCCGGACGATATACTGCAAGGTATTTGTGTTGTCAGGGACCTATAGAATCCTGTCATCTTGAGCTGGGGACAACGTTTTATCTTCAGGGGAGCTCCACCGAAGAAGGACATAATCTACTAAGAAGATTATAGAATTCCCGTCCATATTATCCTAAAATAATTTATATGGTTCAAGACTCTCTTTTGGATTCTTCGCTGCGAGGACATAATATCGTTGAAAATCAACGCTTTCTTTTAATTCTCTGGACTTTAACACCAGCATCAAAGTGGCCATACGGATATTTAAGTATGATTGTAAAATCTTAAGGACATTACTGGTGTTGATATGGGATCACCATTGTAATTGTATTTTAACCTTCCAAATTCTTTGAACCAATCAAGTTGTGATCAAATTATGACAAGAAGGGCTCAATTGAATTTGTGTTTAAAAAGGCAATTCTCTGGACCTGTGTCGTGCATTCGACGAGATGTCGTAACATATGGCGAAACAAAGCAAAGGTGGTACATGGTACCGATAAAAGTGGAGGGGACAAGCAAATTCTTTGGTGAAATTTGGGGGGGTGGTGGGGTTTTTTTTAAAATTTACTATTTTGGAAAAAAAAAAAATTGGTATCAAAATTATAGGCAACGACATTCCAAAAGCGTGTTTAAGATATTTCTTAACACTGAAATCGTGGCAAATCTAACATGCATGGTGGACCTAACCAACCAACCTCCCGACACTTTGAATCTGAAGAAGCTTTGGTGCCCCGCCACATTTGAACATGTACCTTTTAAAAAAACGTAATATTTATCACCTGAAAACAAGACCACCCGCCTTCCAAAACACATTACAATAAGTAAAAATTGCATCAAGGTTATGACAGCACAGTGAACTTGTAAACGACCTCTGTGAATGTTTTAATGAATATTATTGGTCCCCGCAAAGATATAGTCTGCTCTCCCCCATCACCTGTCAGTTGATCAGACGGTTAGGGTCGTGAGGTATCTGACTGTTTACATCTGGCCAGGGGAATTTCCGTGTACCTGACCCATCTGACACATTGTTTCTGGACCACTTATGAATTTGGAAGCCCGCGGAATAAACCACAGGTTTTAATTCCGTTAAGGTTGCTCCCTTCTGCCGGTGTCGAACCGACCGAGGGAGTGTTGCTAAGCCATGGATCAAAATTGGTTGCAGTTAGCTCCACTGTAACAGATTTCTATAACCAAGATGCGACGCCAGCTCAAAAGCCGTAACAATCTTTTCCCGCAGCGCGTACTTATTTCCATTGCTGGTGTAACCATTTAAATCATATATTCCCTGATTTACAATAGCGTGGTGTACCAATTTAGTCATATATTTCATACATTTGCATAGAACGATGATACCGTTGCCAGGCCAACATGTTACGGCGCATGCGCGTACGCGTTTTCGAATGGATACCGTAATGATATTTTAAAGAAATGTTTCAAAACACGGTTAGCGTGGGGTTGTGTGTGCCGGCTATTCTTCAACACGGGCGTAAGGCATCTCGTTTTTTCTGTATTATGGAGTTGCTCCCACGGGCTCAACATATCCAGTGGAATGGAAACAACATTTGCATTTTTTTTTTTACTAAAATTGATAATTTCTACCAACTTTGGTCTAAATTTTGGCCTAATTTTCGCAGCGCAATTTTCTTCTTTAGCACTTGTTGGAGCAGTTCACTGAGACGAATTGGGAAATTTTGCTCCTCCAGGGAGTCCGCCTATGTTTCTGGTAGGGAAATGGGCATTCGTATCTAAATCTATTGACTTAACCCCTTGTCTTTGTGGATCCTTTAGTTAACATTTGTATGGACATTCAATGATGAAGTTTTACACATCTGTTGATGGAAGTCTGTCGTGGAAGTACATAACAACGTTGTAATTTTATGTGAAATTTATGCTTAAATCGTGCTACATATTATGTTAATTATATGATTTTGAAATATGATTTGGAATGTCTTGAAATGGAAGATTACAACGTCGATTGTCTACATGTACATACTCATATCAAGGAATCCATTCCCCCAGGCTCCCCCGGGGTGTCGAAGAAAGGAATCGCCAAAACTAACGCCTGATAAGAATGGTCCTTAAAACCTCGGATGCGCCGTTGAACCTTTTGTATAAAACATTTTAAAATGTTTATACAAAAGTTCTAACAATTTACGGCAAGTAGATTTTTTTTTCAAATTTCGTCGAGCATTTTGTTGTCAATTTTCCATGGCTTTGTTTATTTAAAATGGAAGCTGTGTCAACATGTTTAATGGGCCGTAATCTTTCATTTTAAGAAAATCAAAAAATTTTGGTTTTTGTTATATTTTTTACATAAATCACCCATTATTGATTTAAAAAGATCATGTTTTCTATTTGATTTCATCTTACCGGTATTGTGAGTTAGCAAACAACTAAAAGCTCCTAAAAGTGTAGCGCACTTAGCGTGAATTTTAACGCTAGTTAATACTCTAAACAGTATCGTATTTTAATACTTAATCGTCTATTTTGAACAATTTTATATAGTGTATGAACGATGTTGACATTCTTACAAATTTGAATAAGAGGTCCAGTTTTACATGTGGTCAAAGTCTGCAAAAATTGAAATATAAAATACAATAATCTGCTGTATTTCCTATGTACAGCCAAATATAAACCGTCATCTTTTAGTGTTTGCGGGATTTTATGTGTTCATCTTATTTTTTTTGGTGTCAATTTAGAGAATAAAAACTAGTGCGATACACCAAAAATCGATTGTCGCCACCTTTACTGCATGGGCAGAGTTGGTTCGAGTTACTGTGCCATACTATCTTGAAGCTCACAAAGGAGTCCGAATTTCTCGATACAAGTCTTTAATAGGTCAAACATAATCAATGATAATATTTTTCTTACATAATAACAAAAATAATGTTTGGCACGTTCCAAGGTAAATTGAGATTTTTGGATTTATTACAAAATCTGTTAAAAGAACTAAAACAAATCTTTTAAAATCATGCCCGAAGGATGCAACCAAAATAAAACACTCAAAATCCAAATGGTTTAAAAGTATGCACTATTTTTGTGCATTAACTAATTGGTGAAGGGATCAAATTTGTGGAGCGAAGTATCAAGGTGTCGGTAGACTTTGTGCGTTTCCATGATACTTCAAGACATAAAACTCCCAAGTCTCCTCTAAAGTCCGAAAATTTTAAAGTTTTCGAACTCTACTTTTGTTACACCGGGTGCTCTTTTCATTTAACACCTCGTTGGTAAAAAAAAGCGTGCAAAAAATGGCTGAGATAAGAATGGCCCGAAAGACGGCAAAACCCCTAACCAAAGTTGCACTTTTGGAGTTTGTTCAATGGTCACTGTGTGGACAACGCAAGAATCTTCCTGGGAATACGTGTGTAGTGATTTTAGGACACACAAAAGAGGGTTTCCGACTGACAGGCTGAAGGGGGCGAGAAAGCCTACTTGCAATATTGATTGTGTCCGCGTTTTAGTGTTGCAGTAACACTGCAATGTGCCCATAGAAACTCCGTAAAGTGGAACTTTTGCTTTGGGGTTTTTGGTCTTTCGCATTCTATCTCACAGTCATCTAAAAACGCATTTAATAAATCAAGGTGTTTAAACTGAAAGAGCAAGACTAAACAACAAAATGTATACTTTGAAAACTTTAAAAAAATTATCGGACTTTCGCATCAATTCTGATCAAAAAACATGCCGATATACTTTTTGTGCCAAATGTATATGAACACGTGGATGGATGGGTGGGTGGGTAACGGATTGTGATATGGATGAATGAAGTGCATGGCTAAATATATAATAAAGTTATTAATGGGAGATGGATGGAGGGATGGATGTAGGGGATTATTTTTTTTTTCACTTTAAGCAATTGATTACTACCTCTAGATCTATAGCATGAAACTCCTCTTCACAGAATTCGCAAATTACAGTCGGTACTGGCATCACGGTTAAGATGCTCGGCTAACCGTCCTCTAAGCAGTGTCAATAGGTACATCCTTGAGATTTATGTATGCAGTCTATCCTTTCGTAGGGACAATATTCTTCTAAGTGCAACATTGAAGATCCCCCCCATTTTCATTTCCTTTGGACAAAAGCCATTAACTTTATTCTGAAAAATACAACCATTGCCTTTTCCAGCCTTTTTCTGGAATAGTTGTCACGGAGAATTTCTTTTGTGTCAAACTCATCCTCACAGTTGGACAACTGGAGTTCCTGTTTCGTTTGGGTTGTGCTGCAAAAGAAAAGCATACACACAGCGGAACGAAATCGGCTGATCATAGTATTAATGCGAGTCATATTTGAATCAGAAAAATGATTACTGAATTGCTCCTTTATGTTGATATTTTCTTGAAGTTGTGACCGGGGGATCTACACGCTTGCAGGAGTTTGCACAATATAATGGCTAAGACCAACAACGTTCCGAGATAATATTAAAATGGCAACCTTTGTGAGGTAAGTAGGAATGACGAAGCTGTGGATCACGAAAAATATTAGTAAAAGTAGTAGGCTAGTAAAACTAATATCACAAATTGCAATAACAACAAAATTGTGAAATTGTTCTTAGCAACAGTCGTAGAATAACATATCAAAAGTCGCCAAAGGTAGAATGGGTGAAACATGCAAAAAAGAGGCGGAGGGAAACGTTTTTACATGAGTCAAAATTTCAAAGTGATCAAATATAGCTGATTTGTATGTCCCACTGCCAGTTTTCAAGGATTAAAATAATGTATAGTTAAGGATTAAAATAATGTATAGTTTCCTTTATCTACGGGCAATAGTTCAATAGCGATACGGTAATAACTGACAAGGTCATCCTGGAGCTGAAAGGATAGAATGAACCGATTCCTATAAAATAGTGTCAATTGTTGGTTTTATTAGGTATTAAAGGTGCATTTCGTGATTTCAGTACCTTCTGTTTTATTCATTGATCACTAGATATCCTTGAGAAAAGCTTATTCTCAAAATTGGAGCTGATCCCGATCTTGCGGTTTTGTGTTATGAGCAATTGCTCGTTTTCCACGGTCCCATAGGCTACTGTGCTGTAATTTATGTCCGTTTACGGACAGAAAATACAAAATTGCGAATTTCTTATAAATGCGACCGAATTTCAACGTAAGATTGGGCACACGTGGTTTACTAAGGCTAACGGTTCAGATGATATAAATATCTCAACATTTTTTAGGTAAGTCGGGGGGGGGGGGGGGTTGTGGGAAAAAAAAAAAAAAAAAAAAACATTTCATGCAAATTTATACTTTCCATTGCTCATTTTTAGAACAAAACGTGTTGATGGTCTACACAGCCTATGGGGTGCCCATCTTTAGTCTTGGAAAAAGTACACATTGAAGTGTCACATTTGGATTAAAATTTCTTAGTTCAAGATGACCTCTGTTTTTTGCATGTTCCACCCCTTTTACAGTTAGTGACTTTTAATGTTATTCTACAAGCCTTTTCTTGCAGATTGAAACAAAATTAAATTCCATTGCAATTAGTGGTGGGTGATATTCAATGTCACTAGCCTATAAGGGTGCCCTGCAAATATTAAATAATATAGCATACGATTTATATCGCCTTATGCTATTGGCCTCTAAGCGCATTTTTCATTTCACAAAATGGTCGCTGATCACTGGGCCCAACCATAACCATAAACCATTTAGCATCATTTAACACACAAACTGAAAGAAACCGATACTGTAATCATTCTCACTTAAAGAATTGGATGTCTAACGAAAACGTACCATCTGATTTTTGTGAAAATATATGAACATCTCTTTTGCGTTACTTTCCCCATGACTGCTACATACAGCTGGCACACAAGAGTATCGCGGCATGTTTTTCGAGTCAGTACGTGCCAAAGTCAACATACCTTTTGAAGTTTTCTAATCTATTTGTTGCCTAGTCTTGCTCTTTCATGTAACAACCCTCGCTTGTAAAAAAGCGTGCAAAATGGCGAGAGCGAGTGCCCGAAAGACGCATACCCCCAACCAAAGTTGCGTTTTTGGATTTTTCATGGTCACTGTGATGGTACAAAGCAATAATCCGCTTTATTGATTTTACACAAAGAGGTTTTCCGACTGAATGAGGAGAAAGGCCTACTTTCAAATATTAATTGTGGTCCGCGTGTCGTACCCAGTACCCTGCATGCCATTGGAAAAATCCCAAACTGCAACTTTGGGTTTTTGGGGTTTGCGTCTTTCGGGCGTTCTATCTCAGCCAAGACAGACCTAGGCACAAATGTATATTTCGAACACTTTTCAAAATGGTCTGACTTTGACAAAGTACTAATCGAAACATGCCAGATACTTTTTGTGCCAGGTGTAATATACTTTGCGGTATAATACCCACTTAGCACTGTCAGATTCAATAGCTTTAAATGGTTATGGTACACCATCATTTGCTGACCACGCGAAATCACGCCCACCGAGCATAGCGGTCATTAAATAAACTATATTAAATATGCATTTCGTTGATCCACAGCCCCGTCCCCCGACTTACCTAAAACGATGAGATTTTATATCATGTGAACCGTCACCGTAGGTATAGTATGTGTACTAAAATCTTACGTGCAAATTCGATTCTACTCTTGAAGAAAAGAAATTCTAATTTTGTCATTTTCTGTAAACGGAATAAAATACACTACAGTAGACATGGGACCCCCCCGCGAGCTTCGTATTGCATGCACGGCGCTCTTACCGGACTATTCCTGGGACCTTTAAATAGATTAGTCGGTAAGGTTAAGAGCGTGTGGCAGTAAATACACGAAGGTTCGCCGGTTCGAATCCGGGCCAATCGCCACATAGGTTTTTTTTTGCAAACATCCATCATCGCTGGCCATTGGCAGGGAAAGATTAATAAATTTACAAAAACAGAAAAAACCACCAAAACATCAGTAGTAAAACAATCAAGATTTGATTCATCATTACACTGCAACAGACTCAATCAATTCTATATGAAGGACATGGAATTGAGCTTAGCTATTTCACACAGTGAATAGTAAGTGGACCAGCATATGTGTATGAAAAACACGAATTTTTGTCAGAAAATTGACGGGAGCCTTCTTGGAAATCTCGAGTCAGCCTTTAAAGCAAACATTTCAATGGACCGAACCTTTTCCAGATCATTGAAAGTTGTTTTTCTAAAGAAAGAATATGAAAAAAGAATAAAAAAAAAGTTGTAGTACAAATCAAATCGATAATGTGTGATATGCGCAAGAAAAAGAGAAAAAAGAGAAACCGAAAAAATTAAACGTCACATATACTAGGACACTAGGAATCAGCAATTTCAGGGTGAGATTTTCTTTTCATTTTTCAACACATGAAAGTATATTGATGTGTTTTATAAAAACACATTTTGACTCCGTAGTGTAGTAGAAACAATTTTCGGGCATCGCCCTCCGTAGGTGTGATAGACTAAGTTTAGAATGATAGTTGTTCCCAAAAGCTGACGGGGATCCCCCAGAAAATTCGTATATCCTGTATTTAACTACGACATTTTTTTCACCATCTCTGTGTAACCAATAACTGTGAACTTTAACCACTAATAAGAACACATTATATGTATTCTTCCAATGCAACTTGTAAATATATTGGAACCTTCACGTCCAGATGAAAGTACAAGGTTGCCAGCATTTTTTGCTGTTTGACTTGCAGAACAGTCTGGTATACAACTAAAGGATATAGTAAACAATTACAAAATAAGTAGTACCTTCTAAATTGAGACATGTAATACTTTAGAGGCAAAGTTTTGTTTTACCCTATGTACATTTTGTACTTTGATAACCAACTTGAGGGACATTTTACATCGTGAACAATTCGTCAGAATTCCCATTACACATGCCACTACGATGTAGTACCTTAAATCAGTATGGAATCACACCACTAATAAACTAGGTGTAGCACACGACGTCAGTGCCGAGAACACAGTGTTGGCGTCGGGAATATGGCCCTTGCCTAAATGAAGAGTCACAAAATGTTGATGTTGTGTTTTTAAATGAATTTGAAATTAATCATAATGGGGGACTAGTAACAAACCATTGGGGTGGTAAAGATTTGTCTGTGCCATTTTGTATAAATTTCTGAGGGTTTGGGGACGGGAGGAAACTGTACCAATCTTTAGTTCTAGTAACACTCAACCAGGGCGGCGTGAACGTTTTGAAAACATGCAAATCTTTCGATTGCTCTGTAGCTAAAAAAATCCGCCTTCATCACTATGACTTTTTCATTTTTGTGAAGAGGTATGTGCTAATCTTCCAAAAAATCAGTTTTGACGTTAGTAACCAGTCGCTTTATAGCCGGGAAATTGACTTTTGGTGAGAGGTCATTTTCACAAGTCTATGGGAGTTATTTAGTGGTGTGGATGCCTAAGATTTCATGCACAATGGAGCTTTATTTGATTCAGGTCATCGATACACTTGAAGTTGGCTGCAAGCTTTAAGCATCAATCTATACTGTGGAGATCAATTTGAGGCCGATTGTTGTTAGGGTTTGCAAGTAGTATCGTAAGTTTTTAGGGTGCCAATATCGAGGACCCGTTCAGTTTCATAGCCTAGGCTTGATCACAGGATTTTTATCATGACATGGTTTTGATTCTACTATGTACTAGCCGTGCGTGTACAGTCACAGTGATCAAAATTTTGCAGCCTTGCACTCGCGTATGTGGTTACAATGTGTGCTCTATTTGTTTTTTTCAAAATTCTCACATTCAAGAGGTACATAGGGCCCTATAGGTGCCATAGGCCTAGTACGTCATAGAAACCGCATGTACATGTAGCCTACATGTCTTTTTTAAACAAAATAACTACATGGGCACATTTTCATAACATGGGGGTGGGGGGTAATCCCACTGTTGGGGGGGGTGCATCAAGCTGCATATTACAACATGTACAAGAGCTTACAAGCTTCCACAAAGAACTACGCCTCTAATCTCAGATGGATGTATTACGCATTTGCCGTAGGCATGATAGGGAACTTCCATAGAAAATCCTAGCATTTGTCTCACGAGGAACGCGGTGTATCTTTCGATGTCTTTAGAATGATACGTGCACAAGAAAATGGGCACTGCATGGAGCCACAAGTTTTTAATGGATTATTTTTTCAGTCCTGCAATGATATAACAATCAATGATGAGCATGATTCTGATTAAAATAGATCTACCGATCAACAGAAATTGTTTCACAAGAAGGCAGTTTCAACATGTGCACTGTTGCCTGTACCTTGAGCACACACTTCTATCCAGATGTTGATGTGAATTGATTAGTATTTTAACTCAGTGGAGTTAATCACGGAGAAAAAGTTGTACGGAAATTGTAATTTCACCAAAATTACTAAAAATGTGCATAATTGGGTACTTTTTAGGCCACTTTTGGGTTAAATAACAACAATTTAACTGAATTGGGTGCTTTTCAAGGTATCTCTCACTCTGCTGGACTCCGCCCAATGCAGTGTAATTGGGTGGATTCTTTTCTTACCAACAACCCGACTTCCATGATAAATTTGTGAATGCTTTTAAAAATGCCATTTTGATAAATCAGGTCTTTTGTAGTGCTTCCTCTATCACCCGCGTCGAACCAGATCCTTTTTCTTTCACAAAATGTGCTATCCTCAGCATATATTCAAAAAATAATAAACATTAGCTGCAAATCAGTTTTACTCAATTCTGGTCTTTATATTTTGGCTACAATGGTTCGTACTGATAGAAAAATTAACATTTAATATTATGAATGAAAATATTTTTGTCTTCAGAATTTTCCAGTCCTCTTCATGAATCACCACCACTAACATACACTAGGTGTAGCATACGACTTCAGTGCCGAGTCAGTGTTGGCGTCCGGAATATGGCACTTTCCTAAATGATATCAAAATTTTATGAGTTGTGATTCCCTTATGGCTGTAGGTCCAGATCCAGCGGTACTCTCTTATTGCTTTCTTTCACCTCGTTCAACCATTTCAGTGGCTCGTGATCTGTCACAATTGTAAAGTTTACTTGCCTAACAAATATATTTGCAAGCTCTCAATGGCCCCATTTAGTTGACACACACTCTTACTCTATCTTTGCATAGTTTGCTCTCGTGATTCAACTGCGGCTATTTAAAACCTGAAAACACCGTACAATTATGACCCTAACGGACTGTACAATTGCGCCTAAGCACCCTAACTGCCCGGCCGCTGTTTGCAAATTTTATGAATTCTTCATCAAATTTTGATTCCTCAGATCGGCACAGAACTGTTTTGAAGCTTTTCAAAAAGCATTCTCCGCACTCGGCGTCCAGTTTTACCCTTTGCCGGACGTTTCTTCTTTTTTTTCCCCCCCTTTCTAGTCAGATCAGACAGAGGTGCCTCGATTTCATGTATTGGATACACTTCCTGTAAGTAACCGTTCAGCCCAAGTTAGGATGGGACTTTCCGTGTGGTGTTCTGGCTGCGTCCATGTTACTACACTCCGTTAGGCTTTACGGTCAAGTTTGTTTGCTCTTTGCTTGAGGGTCTGTATGTCGCGGAGATGTGGAACAGGGCCGTGCCCAATCCGGATTGAAACCACTAATCGTCCATATAAGCAAGCTGCATATCCCCTTTTCCTCTCAAAAGACGATCCATCATTGTCTACAAGGCTGCAGGAGTCCCATGCAACACGCGAAAATGGAAGGTATGAATGTTGAGTCCCCAGCGGTGTGTTAAAATGTTATGTACTGATTGGAACTTTAAATTGGAAATGCCTGCAAGTAGTACCCTTGGCACAGATCTTGAACTTGGGTAAAAAGTACGTAAGTTTAAGTCTATCACCTCAACCTTTTTGAAAACATTTAATCAATGAACTTCAGTCATGTAGCGAAGCAAAAGATATCCGAAAGCAAATATATATGTGGATGAAGGAAAATCAGAATGATGATTGGGGATATGTTATTTGAGGAGTATGAGAATCTGTGCCGGAGTTTTTTGAGAGCCAGCAGACTACGGTGATAGAACTAAGTAGGGAGAGGAAATCGTTTATTACAAAAAGGCAATGGTCAATAAACCCCTAGGTTACGTTAGGGGATAGTCATTGGCCAGCCGAGACCAAGAGCGAAGTCAAATCTCCTTGACATTGCTCCCCTCTTTCTGAGAACAAGAAAGAAAACCGTCAAGGTAAAATGGACGCCCTAGTGGGAGAATGCATTTGTAAAGCTCAAACTTTCCTGTTCCCTGGACCGAGTCTGAGAATCTCCAAATTTTGATGAAGAATTCATATATACTGCGTCAGATAAGGATTTAGGATAATTGCTCAGTCATTAAGGTCATAATGGTACGGACCATTCTGTGTGCTTTACATTAGCCGCAAGTTGCATCCAAGAGAGCAAACTAGACACCTCTGAGAAAGAGTGTTTGTCAATTAAATAGGCCATTGAGAGTCTGCAATACTATTGTTAGGCCGGAAGTTTACCTACAATTGTGACAGAATCTACGATGGCCACTGAAAGGTTGAAACGAGGTGAATAAAGCATTAAGAATGTCACCCGGTGTTAGCTTGACCCACAACCATACTGATTTAGGTACTTTTAATATTACAAACACATACAATCGCAGGCAGTGGCATGTCTAATGGGAATGCTGACCGTTTTTTCCGGATGGAAATTTCCTCAAGTTTGTATCAAATAACAAAATGTATATGGGGTAAATAAAAATCTTGCCTCTAAGAGCGACATGATTGGTGCAATCATTTAATGAAAAGGTATCGACGTATTTGTAATTATAAGCCGCATATCCAGGTAATTCTATACCAGGCGTTCTGTAAAGAATACAAGCAAAAATGCTGCTGAAAATTGTCATTGCTGCAAATTAATGTTTACTGTTTGTAAAGTTCCAATTGTCAAGTTGGTCATTGGAAGATAACATATAATTTTATTTTTTCTTAGTGGTTAAAGTTCATTGTTGTTTGAACAACAAGAATGGTGGTGTATTGTGTATATTGTTCTATAGCAACGGTAAGGGATTCCCAAAACTCTATTTAAGAGAATTTGATCTCACAAAGATTGGGAGTGTGCAGTATGGAATAACTCTTTCCTATAATCTTACCACTTGAAAATTCAGTACATAGATATATAGATTCACTATGACAATCGCCAGCCCTAATTATAGTAATAATAGAATACGTTATAGAATGTTTTAGAATCCTCCTAATGGAAACGTAGGAATTGGAAAAACACGAACCCGTGGTTTGCTTGGAGTTATAGCTTGAAGAGACAAGTACATTTATAGCCCGGGGATTTTCATTGACAGGTGTGGAAGAACCAAGATGGATAAAATCTCACGAGGAGTAATTTAACTTGGGAGGTTGTGCAAGTGTGTGATTAGGACTTTGAGGATTCAAGGAGGAATGTTTTCGGGGATAAGTTGCTTTTATTTTAAAAACCCCATCTTACCGCGTCGACCCGCTACCGCGCTCGAGAATATTATCATGACATGTGCACATAACTTTAGAACACTAACTGATTTGTAACCTGCACTATTTTAACTGCAAAACAAAAGTTTTTAATTGCTTTTTTTGACTGAACTGCTCCTAAGATTAGACACACTGGTCGATGGGGGTGGAGTAAGTTTAAGCATATGAAAAAATATGCACAGACATCATATTGGATTATAAAGTCATAAATTATTGTCAAAACAACTTTATAGAACCACACAAATTTGTTGTTTGTTTTTTTGTTTGGGGTTTGTGGGGGGTTTTTTTAATTTTTTAGGTTTTTTCTTTTTTTAAAAAACAACAACCATTTCACAACCAACTGCAACCATCGCATATAAATAAAACTGTGCATTTCTATTTCTATGCTATGGTTAGTTCAACCTTACCACCCACCCCCCGTGACATAGCTCAACTTGCCATTCCCTAATTCCTTTTAATGCTCTTTAATGTAGAGCACTGTTTGAGCAGCTATAAATTTGGTACTATACCCCCAGCCACACAATCCACAAACACACAAGACATCATCAGGAAAATTTTGTGTCCGCCCATTCGTGTGTGGGTCACTTGATTTCTAGATAATTCAAAACAATTGGTCAAGACATTATGCTTGCCTTACATACAAATTATCACTTCTTCCAAACACTGTATTTGGCTTCACCCAATATTTTCTCTGATTCAGATGAAGACAAGAATTTGAAAGTAGCATTACAAGACAAGCTTATCCTCCACGTGAGCAGTTGAAAACTTTCAACTCAATTAGGATACGTCATAACACTATCTATTTCATATTTCTCTCAAAAATCAGCAGCACATTTAATTATTTTTCGTTTATCTCGCGCCGGTGATCTCCCCCGGTGATAGGGGGGGATGAATAGAGGTGCCAAATATTATCGTGATCAACCCGTGATTTCGTAGCTCCCCACAAATGGGGCGAGGAGATGACGGACGAACGAGCGAGGGAAAGACCTGTACTTTGGTTCGCTACTCGCCCTCTACCTAACCCGGCCCCCGTAACCCAAGCGGAGCGCCCAGGCAAACAACGGGACGCCCCTCCCACGGGAACAAGTGCGGATCATCGGGGGGGCCCCGTGTGGGGAACCGTGGTCATGAGGCCTCCTCCTGTTGCCCAGCCACACCGCGAAATCGCGACTTTTGGGCTACTTTTTTCTCCACTTTCATTAGGCTACATTGGTGAAAAAAAGTGCGCTTATATGAGTTAAAATGTGGATTTTGGAATAGGCTTTTTAAACTTACCTTAAATACCAATGGTGTTTTTGGTTTTGCTACAAACAACAATCATTGATTCATCATCAAATCAATTAAGACGCCACCGCCTTGAGTCAGTGTGCAGCCGTGTATGACTGATGACAAATGGCTGCTGTCATAATGGCAGAGTAAGCACCTCCCGGAAGCGAAATTTCCTTCCGTAGTTAACTTGTGTGGTATTACAGCATCGCTTTAATAGACAAGTTTCAACTTAATAGCACATGAATTGATTTGCCCTATTATTATTACGAGTATCTTATGTTAGGGACAGTCTGTAACGCATGAATGCTTCAATTCCGTGAAGGTTTTAAATAAAGAGCCCTACTGCCCCAAGGCCCTGCTTTAGTTCGCAACAAACAAACAAACTTTTTGAATCCCTCATGACATTAGTTGAAAGCATACTTTGCTTTGATGCAGACCCATGGGTGGGTAAAAAAAAAACGTGGTGGGGGGCGAACGATATCGAATACAAAATAGAACAACCTGGCTTACGGTTAAATTTGTTTACATTTTTAGGAGGATCCTGGTTAAAAACCCGTATTGTGGCCATATTGGTATAACTTCGTGTGTATCCAACGATCATCTGTGCTATAGACCAGTTGCGTACTTGTTTAATCATAGCAAACAGATAAACAGACGCCAACCATCGGTGCCACTAGCTTGAGGGACCTGCAAGTCGTCTCATCGTACTTTGCGTGGTGGGAGGAATTTTCCCCTAGTCTTTGCAAAGACCCCCCGCAACCTGGGGGGGGGGCCACACCTGTATTTGAAAAAGAGTGTTAGGTTAGGCCTTTGCGGCGCCTATGCGCATAGAGTTAATTTAATATCGAGTCTCTGATGCTTGTGGAATTTTTACTCACAGCAATTGTCAATAGACGCGCGTACAAACCAATCGGGCTGTATGTTCCACATGTCCCTCCCTGTTGTCCTCCGTTGAAAAAAAAAAAAAATACGCTACAAGAGTATTAATCACAAAACACATAATTTGGGCAATAATCAACCACCCAACATATAATACACGAATACAATAACATAACCACACTTATCGGGTAGGACTTGCATTGAAATCAGTAGTCAACTATAAGTCTGATTTTGTTTTTATTCCTGTCAATACTTAATATATATTGCTGAGGGGTTTTGGTTTCAATTTTTAAAGTCCTGGATAAATTAAAATGAATCCTTCTATCTTCTAATTATTGGCTGGTAAAAGCTTCAACATTTGTATATGCTTTAAAAATAAATAATTTTTAAAAATTTAAAAACTGAACAGTTTAAAACACGCTGTGGCGGCCAAAAAATAGCCAGAAGAAGGTAGCTCCATTCCATGATCAACTCAAAAAACTCACCAAAAAAGGTTCCAAAAGAAATACAGCATACTGATTGCAAACAAACAAATCCAATTTGAGTGCTTCGAGTGGGTCGGTCCATGGGTGTTCCCGATGACCCAATCGGACCATGCTTTCGTTATTAATCAAACAAAAAAAAAACAAAACAATCATAAATAAACATCCAGTGGTATATGTTCTTCTTCATCACAACCAGAAGGCCCACCGTTTTGGGAATTATAAATATTCCCTTGACCATTTAAACAAAAAATCAGAATTTGTTGTCAAGTTTTCGCTTTTACGTGTTTTTAAAACCAATGGCGACGTCTGAATTGTCATTTCTTGGTTATCTTGGCCGCCCTCCCCTTATTTAAAAATGTTCAATGATTGCGCCTCATCCCATTACGTTAGAGAAATGATTATGAAATCAGGCTTGTTCCTTGGAAAGGACAGACGGGGAATTTTTCCCTGTTTATGGCAGAATATCAAAACTTTTGGGTAGAAGATCACGTGGATTTGTACGGGGTAGTTTTGTTGGCAGCTATGGATTACACCTCACTTTTTGATACTTTTTGTCGTTATCTCCTTCTTATTCAATCTAAACCGAACACCACCTTCGTTGAAAGGTAGCTAACATCGATCAATGAATCGACCTCTTCGCATACAAAAAGTGCGTGTTTTTAAATTGTACAATCAATAGGTTCTGGTTCCCTCAAAGGTTGCTATTGTGGGTGTACTTTGCATAATATCCTTCTAATTCAATCTAACCAACACCACTTTCGCTTGGAGAGAGTAGCGTATCAGCGATCAAAGGATCACCTCGCTTCACATGTAACAGTGCGTGTTTTTAATGTACAATCATAGCTTAACTGGTTCACAATCAAAACGGATAAATCCTATGAATGACATTCGATCCTCAAACTCAACAGCAGGAGAGGCCATGTCAGAAATTTTGCCGTCAATCTATGCCCACGTAAAAATTCTATTGATATTCTTGGATATTGCATACAACCTCCTCGCAATAATGGAATCATCGAAACTATTTTTAGTAAGTGATTGCGCAAATAAAACATCATACTATAGACTGCCTTGTCAAAACACAAACCGAAACAAATGATGATGAAATAAATAAAACTGTTACTGTTACTCCAAGCACGAGTTTTGCTCACATGAACCTTTCTGATGTAATCACTATTCTCTTGTTCAACTCAATCATGATGGATCTGGTGATGGATGAACCATCCATGATGCACCTCTATTGTCAGAAACCATCGGAACGTGAGTTAGTCCAGGGACGAAACGGTTTTCTGACGCGGTACAAAGCTAAAAAAAAGAGTGAGATAAAACTCTTCCGTGCTACGCTGCGTGTGCCGAGGTACCATGGTCAACGCGCGAGGGCCGCGTCAGGCCGTGGTAACCTGTCATCTGAGGACCGACGCATAAGACCGGGAAAATAATCACGAAGTGCCGGACCGTGGCACCAGGCACGGGGGCAGGGTGCGGTTGTAGCGTGAGACTGGCGACGGACGCGCGCCTTGGCTCGCCTGTCCCGGTTGAGATCATTTTTACAAAGCCTGATGTAAAATGGCTTCTTTCTCATTTTTGACGGGTCCCCTCCGGACGCAATCATCCCCTTTACGGTACGCACCCTCCCCTCTAAAACAACCCTCCAAGAGCTCCCTCCGAGTCAACCTTTGTGACCATGCCTTCTGGTTAGCTTTACCCACTGGTGTAACCCCACTACTTTTGTGATTAGGTTCGACCAGTCGCCACAACAAAAGTAGGACGAAGTCAGTTAGTCCCGTCACACGAAGGTGACAAAGCGGCGCCGTTTCTTCACATCTTGCCATGACTTTTTTCAAACAAAAAAACTCAATGTTTCAACACAGGCCTGGCCGATGGCGCAAGACAATAGGTTAGGTTGCAGACCTTTGCATTTGAGGTGGTATGCAGTGCCACATTTCGCCAGGGGGTGATTGAAGCCTTAGGCATCAACACGCCGCCAAGCGTATGGTTTGTGAATGGTTTGAAAAAGTGGACGGAACCCGGAACCCCCACTCGGCTCTCCACTGAATTAAGACCCACCTCCTCTAAAAACAAAATCTGTCTAAAAATAATCGTGCTGGTGGAAATTCGAGCGAAGATGCCTCAAACGCACCACTACAATACTGCTACCCGGCTTACTGCTTGATTTTATGTGGGTTTTTTTCCCTCCCCTCTCCTTAGGAGATGTTGTTCATCGTGGAGTTCTGGGTAAGAGTGGTGGTTATTTGTAAACCCGTCTTTGTATCCACAGATGCTACGAGATTTCGTTCTGTTTGTTTCTCTACTCTCTGTCACCTTAAATATCATCTCTTTCGTAATGCAAAGATGAGCTTCTGCCGGGAGCTCGGTGTCATAAGGGTGTGGCACAGCCGCTACTGTAACCGATAGTTTGTTTTTGTTAACGGATATGAGACACAAATCCGTTCCGATGGTTTCTCGACAATAGAGTGTCACAGTCCCTCATTGTGTGAACAGAATAGGGGTACAATTTCGAAAGCTTATCAAGTAACACAACTCTTGGCTTTCCAGTAACGTTTAATTTATTTCATATGTACGTCACCAACTCACAGCCTAATATCTACATCAGCTCTACAACAATGATATTCTTTTAAAAAATAAATGTAATCTTAGTAGTAGTTGTAACATGTGCTGGAAGGCTGGCCATTTCTAACTTAAATTATTTATCATGATAAATTAAAGAAGGTGACACAGTGAGACCACCTCCTTGTTCCGCCGTCCCCCCCCCCCCCCCCCCCCCCCTCCCAAATTCGCCCTCCCAACCCCGTTCCCTGGCTTTAAGTCGTGCTTGTTTTGTGTATAGTTGTGTGTGCCTGTTTGTGTGTGTGTCGGTGTTGTGTGGGGGGGGGGGTGGTAGTGTATGACTGGCCACTATATTGCAAGAATCATTTCTGATATTAGCACTGTTGCCTTGCTTATAGTTCAAAATGTTCTTGACACAACTAGTTTGCACTCATAAGAGAAAGACAAAATGTACTTTGAAAACATACCCAATGAAATTCATAATACAGCCATAGCAGAAGCGACAGCCACATGTTGTCTGCATTGGCCAACGAAGTACCATCACACAAAGAACACACAGAAACTGACTGTCTACTTTTTTTACGAACATATCTGAAGGAAAGCCTTTCACCTTCAGTAGAGACTCTGGCGGACTTAACGATGAAGAGGATGAACTTTGTGATAAACTCTCGGTAGTAAGAAATTCAGCCATTGCATGTAGGCATATTAGAGCGTCTGTAGTCTTCCGGTAGTTGTCTGGTGGTCTTCTATGAAACCTTTGTGTTGACTGGTTGATCACTAGTAAATTGATTATTAAAATAATGACCATGGAGTACTGTATGAAGATAAACTGATGATGACGTTGGTATTTTCTGTTGATTTTTAAAGAAGTGATGACTGTGATAGGAAAGAAGAAGAAACAAGAGATAATTGTAATCGTTCACCAGATTTACCCTGAACTTAACCCACACATAAGGTGCTAACTCAATAGGTAAAGTTGGCAACTTTGAACACGTTTCTTTCACATATAAAACACTCACAGAGGAAATACAACATTATCACACCAATGAATATTTATTAATCTTTCCCTGGAGATAGCCAGCGCACACAAGTGTTGAAAAAAATGTGCGCTTGGCCGGATTCGAACCGGCAGCGACCTCCGTATTATATACTAGAACGGCGCTCTTCCAACTGAAATATCAAGCCTGGGTTGGTAGAGGAGCGATAGTTATCATATATAGGTGTTAGGTCCGAAACCAAAGATATCTGAAATCGGCTACATGATTGATTGGGCTGTCGTAGACTTGAAGTGTAGGATGAGGATCACAATTTAGTGTCATGTACTCTGTCTTCTGTGCACTGATTATGAGACCATTTTTTGCAGCTGAAGCTGTCCTGCTCAACTGAGTTTGGGCCTGTGAGTGGTAGACTCTAGAATAGTAATGTCTTCAGCAAAATTCAGATCGTTAGTTTGGCCGGTTTTTTATCACTGTCACTTTCATCGACATCAAGAAAGCATTATAGGACCGCCACGTTCTCCATATTACGTCACTATGGCATTCCTGAAGCAGTGATCAATACCATCAAGCCTTGTACAGCAACTCACAAAGTGCAGTGATGGTGAACGGTAACATTTCAGAACCTTTTGATTGGATCAGCAAATGGTCGAATTCTGTTTAACAGAATTTTATTGTAAACTTAGGCAGCTATTGACATCAGAGTGATCCCCCGGTAGTTCGTCATGAGGGAAAGATCCCCTTTCTTGGGCAGGGGTACGATGACATTTGTGGTCCACTGTTGCGATGGTGAGGATGCTGTATATACCTCAATGCAAAATTTGTGGATAATATCTATCATCTTGTCTCCTACAGTGCAGTGCCTCAGCAGTTATTGAACAGTCAAGACTGCTGCCTTATTTGTTTTCATGGCTCTGATAGCGTCTGCTGTCTCCTCTCGTGAAGGTGGATGAGTGGGGATGGGCAGGTCCTCCACAGCAGATGAGTTCAATCGGTAGGTTGCTATCATTGTTTAACAGAGAGCTGATATAT
The DNA here is from genome assembly GCA_023653785.1 of Ophioderma brevispina. Lineage (NCBI taxonomy): Eukaryota > Metazoa > Echinodermata > Ophiuroidea > Amphilepidida > Ophiodermatidae > Ophioderma > Ophioderma brevispina. The sequence continues at coordinate 190,711 of JAMKCH010015993.1, forward strand.
TCTCTCCATTCTGCCAGTAATTCTGCACCACTGTTAGGGAAGGTGCCATCTCTCTTCTTGACTTTGATGCTTTTTCTAGCTCCTACATTTCCCCGAGAGTTCATGGATAATTTTCCATGTGGTGGTATAGTCTCCCAGCTCATCAACTAACTTGAGTTTATCTATCTGTTTGTCAAGTACTGCAGTCTCGTCCATTTTGTATGATTCATTGAGCAAGGAGTTAAGCTTCATCCACTTCTTTTTAGACTGGTGAGATTTTGATATAGTAGAGAACCCTTTTTGGCCACATCTCCTTCTTCTTTCAACTTCAGAGTTTCCTCTGATACCCACCCTGTCAGCCCATGTGGTCTGCATCGGCCTATCACATTTTCAGTCACTTCCTTCACAACAGTTTCAAAAGTGTTGTAACATTCTGAAATAGATGAGATGTCGCCATTTTGAAAGGCTGCAAAAGGGTTGGAAAGCTCAAGTTGGAAATTATCTCTTGTACAGGATCATGTAGCTTTTTTCCAGTTGAACTGTGGTCTTCTGCAAGGATTTCCTTTGCTAGTTGTCAAACTGATGACTAACATAATGCTGACAATACGGTGGTCAGAGTCTAGTTCCACAGAGGTGTGTTCACGTATGCACGGCAATTACGGAAAGAGTTAACCCATTTGCTGTTTATCAAGATGTGGTCCAGCTGATATGTTGTGCCTGTAGGATGAATGTATGTCCAGAGACGACTTCTAGGATGAGGGAATCTAATTTTGTGCGGACGTAGCCTGTTTTACCCACACATTTTGACTAGCCTTTCACTATTGCCATTGGTGGTATCATGCATGATAGCAGTGACGTCCGATGACTGCTGGATGTGACGAATGGCTGTAAAGTCCAACTCTAGCATTGAAGTCACTTACTACTAGTGGTAGTGGTTACTACTATGACATTTGACTTGATCCAGATGTCCAATAAATGTAGAATAATAACCATCCTTATCTTCTACTGACAAAATTCAGTTGGAGCGAGTACAGTAGTGACTGTTATCTGAGGATTTCCATAACAAGTTGCATACAAGACTCTGCTGGAGACTACTTGCACACTCTGTAGGGAATTGTAAATATGTTTAGACATAAGTATTCCAACCCCTCCTTGTCTTTTATCTGTGGCTTTGCTATACCCAATTAGGAACCCAATTCCTATCATCTGACCAGAGCTCATTAGTTGGATTAGATGTAGTTAGGCGATGCTCCTGAATGCCGACAATGTCGATTCCAGCAACCCATAAAAAGTTGATATGTTTCCCTGTTTGGTCATGTTGGTATACAGTGCGAACATTGTAAGTTAATATTACGAAGGGTTTGAAGGCAGACAGACAACACTTATCAGGACCAACACTTCGTGATGGTGTGCCGAGTTCTCGCTGGCTCGTCATGGAGTCATTGGTAGACGACCGCCCATCTTCCTTTTCGAATTATCAACCCATAGCTGGAACCTAATTACAGGGATTGCAGGTATAACCTGACTTCCGTAATGGCCAAGCGAGCCAATTTGTGAAAGAAAAATAGAATTAGATAAATGATGGCTCAAGCCAGCACCTAGCACCACATGCACTTTCCCGTCAACATGGAAATCTGTGTGTATGTACCCACATGTTCACATCGGTGATGTCTCGAACTTTCCCGGGGAAGGCGCCTCTAAACTACCTATGGGATAGGGGATAGCTATAGCGCAGCAAGAAGCTCATCGGATGAAACTTAGAAAAGGGCACGTGCACTCAGTTCATGGTACGTGGTAAGACAGCTAGGGAGGTAAAGGGAGCTTATGTCCTCATCCTGGTAAAGTCCCAGCCATGCAACCACCACTAGACCTATAGTTCTAGGTGACTATTTCTTAATAATACACAAAAAATTATAATCTCTGAGTCAGCCTTTAAAGCTTTTATATAAATTAGTCCTCACTTGAAATTATTAAAACCAAATCAGCGCGCTTATGGGTAAACAGAAGGATTTCACAATTAATTCAGCAGACGACGCGGAGATGGCATGTAAACCACAAAACAAAACACACGCCAGAGTTGATTCTTACGGCATGCACCTTGTTTGACCGTCATGAACTTTGTGGTTTAATATCAATGGGTCTAAAACGAGTGGGTCTATCAACGAGTCTAAAATATTCATGTAATAGACACATTTGTTGATTAAAGGTACAGCAAACTTAATAGTTACCCTACAAATTACGGATGTCTTTAGTCTCTGCTTTTTGTTATGTTATTTTTATGTGTAAAATATATCTCTATTCTTCCGATGGCCTAGACTAGAATATGCGAGCAAATTGAAGAAATTTAATATTTTCTGAAAATGTGCCAGTGCCACTTTACAATTAAGGTAGAAGATCGGAACTCATCACACCATTATAATATTGTAAGATCAAACACCCCGCATTCAAAAGGAAACTAACATGTCTTGACGTAACCAAAATAACCGTATTCAAATCTAAACTAACATTAAATATCTTACCTTATTTAAATTGAATTGCTGTGGTCACAACATACATCTCTGATCTTGCGAAATGTCTGCCTGTGAATACAACAAAATGACATGGTAGTATGCAATGCATTGGGATGGGAATTTCCCTTTCAGAAACAGCGTACTGTGGCATGGTTAAAAATATACCATTTGTATACGATGAGTCATACGGAAACTTACACCACGCTTGACCTAGTTAGCTGTTTACCTGCTATATGCTTACTCGCGGGGTGCTTATCAGGTCGTTAGAATCGGACACGCTTTTTTCATATAGATTGCCCGTAACCATATGTTATCCCCAAACATAATCTTTACGCTAGTGTTCATAAATACTTTGGTGTTGGTGGTGAGAGCTTTGGACATCAAAGCATCAAAGACTCACATATGAAATGGATATGGGTGTAAGGTTGACGCTTCGAAAACCAGGGGCATATGTGACAGAGAACGTGCCAAAATAGGGGTCTTTGTGTGAGAGACAGCCAAATTGCCACAAAATAGGGGGTTTTCGGGTGACAAATTTGCAAAATTTTCCATAAAATTAAGGGTCTTTAAGTGATAGTGGTAAAATTTTCAAAAACATATGGGGTCTTTGGGTGATATTAAAAAAAATGTGGTCTTTGGGTGACAACGATGCTGAAGGGTTCTTATACATATGCGTTGTGTCCAAAATGGAAGTTTTATTATTACGCTCGAAAATTGTTTTGATCCTTGTTTTAGGGTCTTTTAGGATCCCTCGTCATGCCTTCAGACAAAAGCTGCAAATTGCAGAGGCATAGCCCGGTCCCTGTGGGGCTCACCAGTGGTGGATGCAGTCTATTCAGAGGTGGAGCCCTGACCAGTGAAGGTAAAAAAAATACTATCAAATTGCAGTTATATGGCGACGTGCAAGCATTGCAGGGGTGGGTGTGGTCCTTTTTTCGCGCAAATCACGGAATCCTTGGAATATTGTAGTGAAGTCAGGTTTCCTTTCAGGGCCAGCTACTGGTATCCTGCTACTAGAGGGCACATGTGGTCCAGTTGATAAAGTGCCCGACTCGCACGCCAAAGGTTGTGAGTTCGAGCCCCGCTGTGGCCAATGTGTTTCGCACTTGAATAAGGCGCTTTACCTCATTACTCCTCCCTACCCAGGTGTATAAATGGGTACCAGCATTATTCAATGTCGGGAAGGTAACAGACTCGCTGTAGAGGAGGTGTTGCGAGCCCCCTACAGCAACACTATATGGTGGAGTCTGGCCCAATCGCTTCGAAAGAGAGATGGGCACGCCGTTCCTGTGTATACAGGTCCGTCCCCTTTACCTACCTTTTTTTTACTTACTGGTATCCTGGTAACCAGTACTACTTGTCCCAGTGCCGAGTTGACGGCGGCTAAACCGTCATCCCCATCAATTTTTTCCAAGGACTCTGTGAGGAGGGTAGCGGTTACACTGGTAGATATGAAAAAGAAGATTCCTTCAAGGGCATCAGCTATGGAGAGCTAATAGCGGCCATCCAGAACATGCCGCCTTGTATGGTGGGCATGTTGCCCAAAGGCTAGACCCACAGCTGAAAACTGTGGATTGGCGTCAGAAAGGGCATCCGGTCAATTATTTTTTGCTCCAATAAATCCTCACACCAGAAGTATTGCTGAGTGTGAGGTGTATCCGGCCACCCCTGTTAGCGGGGACAAAACCGGATTGAAAACTTTGGTTTAACTAAACATTTTCTCATGCAAAATTAATAGAAGAATTTAAAATTTTGTGTTTCACAACAAAATTAATAGGTATGGGCAATGGTCTTAACAATTCAATATTAATCATATTACTTGATGTGTAAGGTTCTGTTAACAATGGTTAATGAATCGAATGTAAGCGTACATACATGTACATGCACTGTTAAAAATAAACCTGTAAAAAACAGGCATTTGACTGACATGCATGTGAACAAAAACTGTGTGCGTGACGTGGTGGACGTGCATGGAAGTTATTTTATTCTATAATCCACAAAACGCCGGGTTTTCATTTACAAAATCCACGATTTATTGAACAAAACTGGGACAAACCCTGAATTTCGATTAAAAAAACAAGATAATGCGATAAGGCGGAGGCCAAGGTCGAATGTCAATGGCAAATACGGTAATTAAAATAGCTTACAAGGCAACTGCTAAAATGTTTTGGTTAAACCATGAAAATGGGCAAAAAAGTGGCAAAAAACAAACATGGATCAGTAAGAAGTCATGGGACCTGGTTGAGGAAAGGAGAATCCTGAAGGGAAATATTGAACGGGCGATGTTCACTAGTATCAAAGACAACCTGAAGGCTAAATTCCGGAAAAAGGACAAGGAGGTGAAGGAAGAGTATGAGTGGTGGAAGATCTTGCATCTGATGCAGATAAAACGGCTGGGCGTGGCAGGATTCTTCTTATCGTATCCAAACACAGTGGTTCTCAAATATGTTGCAGCCAGAGATGGGTACGATGTCTGCCCGCTTCACTGAATTCTGCGAACGATGGCAAAGACAAAAAACAGAATTCTGTGAAAGAAAGCTAGGAAACTGATTACAGATGACAAAGGGAGAAAAGATAGACAGAAGGAAGTTTTGACTCGGACCATTACCAGACAAACCAGTAGCAAATAACGTTAGCGACGCAGTAATAAAAGCGAAAATTATAGAAGCTACCAAAGATATACGACCTGGTAAAGCATCTGGAAAGGATGAGATAACAGTGAGTTATTACAAGCGGACATAACCTATCCACTATACTGTTGACCAATTGAAGCATTGTTCAAAGCGAAATCTTAAAAAGTATGACACATAAATCATGACAGCATAGGTCAATTCACCCCCTTGACGGTAGACGTTTCATATAGAAGTCCCATGGATGCAAATGCGGTATTACAATTTATTCTGTCATGCGCTGTATGATGTTGTACAGTAGCGCTTGACGGAATGGATGACAATACCTCATTTGCATCCATGGGACTTCTATATGAAACGCTACCCTCTTGACCTTGTGAGTACCGGGTACTACAAAATCAATACTGTGTCACGCTGTTTAAACATGGCCTATTCATAGCTTTTCACTAACAATAGGAAAGCAAATACACTACCTATGGCTTGTTCCTGTGAAGATACAGGATGGTAAAATCAAAGGCTCTACATTTATCCACAAATAGGAAGTGATATTTCGTTTAGGATGTCCGCCTATATCAGGAGAGCGTCGGCATTTTTGAATAGTACTACTATGTAGTGCAACTATTCAACATACAGAAAAAGTCAAAGTGGTTTAATAAAAGTCAACACTTTTGCATAAATTTGGTTTCCAAATACGATTTTTATCATGCTCGAAATAGAAGTACAATGTATGCGTGTCTGTTCTAAAGCTTGTTGATTGGCTGGCTATAGCTGTACACACAAAGTTAATTATTTACACTAATTAAGTTACACTGCGAAATGGGATCAAGAGGAAGTTCCATACAATTGGTAGAAGGGGCCAATTGTGAAGATACCAAAGAAAGCCGATCTCTCCGAATATGAAAGTTATAGAGGTATTATTACACCAGTATCTGGCAGAGTTGTAATTGAAATAAATCAGGAATGGTATACAAATATTGACTGCCTATGAGTGCAATAGTGAAAATATATCACAAGGACAAATATGTCCAAGCGATATTTATATATCTTCACTATTTCACGAATATTATCAGTCAATACACTTCTAGTGCACCAGTGTATTGTTGATTATCCATTGTTGTTCAGTGCATTATATCCTTCGAATCAGTCTCCAGTAAGGTTATCTGAGGCAGAGAGCACAAATTATATAAACCTGCACGCCAAACAAAAGATTCTAGATAACCTTGCACGCGAAACAAAAGAATCTTGAAAATTTGTGCACTCCGTCTTCTGGTGACTTCAGACAAACCTCTAGAAACACGAGAATGATTCGTAAAATACAAAGCTCTGAACAACAATGGATAATCAATATACAACAGATTTACCAACCATGTCCATCAAGCATCGTTAAGGGTGGTTGACAAAGTTATCCTAATGTGTGAAATGGCGTTCTTGAGTGACTTTTCAATTCCCCAGTTTCTCCGGCCGGACCTCTATATAATATTTTTTTTTTCAATTCAAATGAAAAACTATGGAGTTGATAAAGGAGTTTTCTGATCAAATTGAAAAACCGAACTTTTTCAAATTGAAAATTGAAATCTGTACCTATCACTTGAAAAACATATTTTTAAAAAATAAATTTAATCAGAAATCTAGTATATCAACCTGAAAATAGGGTATTCTATATGAAAACGTAGATTTTCAAAAACTTAGTTTATTAGTCGATTTTTTTTTCGCAAAAGTTTATCATTTGATAAAACTGAGTTTAAAGATGAGTAAATGATTGACTGTTGAAAACCATGTTTCTCAAAATTATTTCAATAAACTCAGTTTTCAAATAAAAACCTCAGCTTAAACAAGTTTACTTAAAAGATATATCATTTTAAAGCTTAGCAAATATAAGTTTCAAAAATCTCGCACTAACTCAAAAAGCAATTTAGTACCTTGTCATTCTCAGTTCAAAATGATCCCTGACAAACTCAGACAAACTCTTGTTGAACAGTAGGGTTTTGAATGA